>MU772039.1:36485-57836 GCA_026770625.1 Nicotiana glauca
AATTGTACATTCTTTTTATTTCTTCTTTTGATGCAATGACTATTTATTTCAACTATGTATTTTTTATAACTTTTTAGATACTTTGACTATTTATTTAAATTGTATAAATCTTTATTGTCAGGTCAAATTCAACAAAAGATTAACTACAACTTTATTAGTTTTGGCCAAATAAAAATATTTAGCCTAAATAATGTAGTTATATCCAAGTTTTATTATAAATTTTATTCGAAAAAATTATCTAAAAAAGTAATATTCTTAAAAAGGTAAAAAAAAATTATTTTTAAAAAATGCCAGATAGACAGAAAAATTCACGTGGCAGGCGAGTGCACCCACACTTTTTGCCACATCAGCGTCTAGGGGGGTAATGGCTCTCAAAAGGGCAAGTTGAGGGGGATAATTAAGACCGGGCATAGTTCGGGGAGGATACTAATAATCTGAGCCAAGTTTAGGGGTGGTTTAAGGTATTTTGCCTTTTTTAAAAGATAAGGCAACAAAAAGATTAAAAGTATTGATTGAAAATGTCTCTCAATAATTTTATTAAGCATAACAAGGCTTTAAATAGCCAATCAGGAACATAATTTGCAGAAAAATCTGCATAACAAGAATTCAAAAAAACTAAAATATCTCAACAAACCTAAAAAATCTAATTGAAATTTAAATTCAAAAAAGTAGATTTATCCTAAAATTAAGCTAACGTATTATGCTAAAAAAATGCAATAGTAACTGAAGCAAATCATCAACACTCCTCCTTTGCTTCAGTTGCTCTAAAACAATTGCTCCTCCTCAATTACTGCTTCTGATGTTTGTGCTTGAGGATTATGTTGAGCGTCTTTGAACTTACACACTTTTGTAACATGGCTGGTTTGTTTGCAAATACCACATATTGCATCATGTCTCCACCAACAAAATTTTTCTAGGTGTGTTTTCTTTTTGCAGTATTTGCAAAGAGGATAATTGACCTTTTCTTTTTTGTTTTGTGCATAAAAAGCACCTCCAGTAACCATTTCTTGTCTAAATGCTCTTCTTTGTTCTTGTGCTTGAAGAACACTTATTAATTCTGCAACAGAGATGGTAGAGAGATTTTTAGACTCTTCTAGAAAGAAAATTTTGGATTCAAATCTCTCTGGAACCGTCACAAGAATTTTTTCAACTATTCTGTCATCTTTAAAATCCTCGCCAAGCAACCTGATTCTATTAACAATAGAAGCAATCCGATAAGAATACCTAGTGATAGTCTCGTCTTCTTGCATCCTAAGAGATTCAAAATCCCTTTTCAGATTTAAAATCTGCATTTGTCTCACTCGATCACTTCCTTGGTTGTCACGACCCAATTCCCAAACCCGGTCGTGATGGCGCCTCTCTTGAAGACAAGTCCAGCCCACAAACCCATATCCTCGTTTCAAAAATAATTAAACATTAATAAACAGTTTAAAAAAAATTATTTAACGATATTAATTAGCGAAAATACAACCCAACACATCCCTAATCGGGATGTCACAAGTCACGAGCATCTATCAGAATATAAATCCCCTACAAGGTCTAAAATATACAAAACTGGAATTTTGAACAAAAGAGAGAAACATGGTGCTGCGAACGCTGACAGTCACCTCCTTAACTCATATAACTCTGCCTCTGATTGGCTCAGACCCGCTACTGGGTGAATAAATACATGCATCTGCACACGAGGTGCAGGGAGTAAAGTGAGTACACCAACTCAGTGAGTAATAAAGGTAAATAACAACTGAGCGGTAAGAAATCACGTAAAGCAAACCATCATGTTGTATAGAAGCAGGGTACAATCCTTTGAGAAAACAGTGAAGCTGTGAAATCTTTGGAAATATCTCGGCTCAGTTTAAATCTCTTTTGAAAATGATCTTTTCAACAGTCAGGAAAACGATTTCAAAACAGTTAGTGCTGATAAGCACAGAAAAATCCGCCCCTCGGGGACAAATACCACAGTATAACAGGTAAAAAGAAAAATAAATATGCAAGATGAGCACATAAAAGTTCGCCCCTCGGGCAATATCTCAAAACACTACCAGCCCCTCGGGCTCACTCTCAGTCCCTCGGGCTCTCTCTCTCTCTCTCATGTCACTCTCAGAGCAGTATCATATAGTAACCGCTGCGGTGTGCAGCCCGATCCATATCTCGTTGCGGCGTGCAACCCGATCCATATGGGTACCCGTGCTCACTGTGGGGGTGCAGACTCCGGAGGGGCCCCTTACGGCCCAAGCGCAATATCAAGCCACCTCGTGGCATATAAAATAAGGCCTGAAAGCCTTCTCACATCACACTCGAGGCCGAAAGCCTCCTCACATAACACTCGAGGCCTGAAAGCTTCCTCACATAACACTCGAGGCCTGAAAGCCTCCTCACATAGCACTCGAGGCCTAAAAGCCTCCTCACAATACACTCGAGGCCTGGAAGCCTCCTCACAATACACTCGAGGCCTGAAAGCCTCCTCACATCACACTCAAGGCCTGAAAGCCTCAGTCCAGAAACATCATAAGCCCCTCGGGCATCAATAAAGTAATAGTGCTCAGCCCAAACAACAGTGAAAAGTATCATTTAAATCTCAAATTTAATTAAAACGGTTGAGTTTGCAAAACAGTATAATTATCAGGACTGAGTTCAAATAACGTATCAAAATAGTGAGGTAAGAGTGATAACAATCCCCGAAGGATTCAAATAATCGGCATTAAGCCCAAAACATGGCATGAAGCCCAAATCATGATGATAAACAAAATGGCTCAGTCAAATACGCGGTAAAATAACAAACGGGACGGACCAAGTCACAATCCCCAACGATGCTCTCCGGCGTGCAAGTCACCTCAATATAGCACTACGATGTGCAATCCGGGGTTTCAAACCCTCAGGATATCATTTACAATCATTACTCACCTCAAGCCGACCAAAAATCCTAGCTTGCTATGCCCGTGCCTCGCAAATCGACCTCCTCACGCGTCTAATCTGATCAAAACCGTGATGAATACGTTACAATAGGCTAAGGGAACATAACCCAATCGAAAAGACTCGAAAAATATCAAAATTCACAAAATTTGCAAAGCCCGAGCCTCGGGCCCACTTCTCAAAAAATTAGAAAATTAACATCATCGGATTCCTTATCTCTCCACGAGTCTATACATACTAAAAACTCCCAAATCCGAGCCCAAATGACCCATCAAATCCCACTTTGAATTATCAATTTTTCAAGCCCTAGCTTTACCCTTTTTTGATGAATTTTCCCAAATTTCTATGTTAATTCTACCATTAAATCATGTATTTAGGTCATAGAACTCACCTCCAATCACACCTATTCGAAACCCCCTTCAATTTCCGTCCAAAAGCTCTCAAGGCCGATAAAAAATGGTGGGAATAACCCTTAGCTCGCGGAATAAAATGAGCTTTTAAAACCCTTATCTGAACAGGCATTTTTGCATCTGCGGTTGCCTTACCGCATTTGCGACTACCGCATCTGCGGTTCTACCTCCGCTTCTGCGGATCTTTATTAGGTCCAGGACCGCATTTGCGGTCAAGTCCCGCTTCTACGGACACCGCTTATGCGGTCAAACATCCGCTCCTACGGAACTCCTCTAAAGTGTGCGGACCGCTTCTAGGGTCATTGTCCGCACCTACGGAATTAATCCGCTTCTGCGGAATTCTCCAATTGGACAACTTTCGCACCTGCGACCCATACTTCGCATCTGTGGAAGCGCATCTGTGGCCCCTTTTCCGTAGATGCGGAATACCAGATATCAACAATACCAGCAATCTCACAAATCCAAAATTCATCCCGATGGCCATCTGAAATCACCCCGAGGCCCCCAAGACCTCAACCAAAAGTGCCAACCCATCCTAAAACGTCATTCAAACTTGCTCCAATCATCAAAACACCACAAACAACACCAAATCCATCAACTTACATCGGATTCATGCCTAAGTTCTTCTAAAACTTCCGAATTACGCATGTGATAAAAAAGCAGACCAAAACACCTCCGAATGACCTGAAATTTTGCACACACATCCAAAATCACCCAACGAAGCTACAACAACTCTCGACCCTTAGATCAAAATCTCACCTACCAACCGAAATTCGCCAAAATACTAACTTTGCCAATTCAAGCCTAATTCTACACTGGACCTCCAAAATAAATTCCGATCACACTCCTAAGTCCCAAATCATCCCACGAAACTAACCAACTTATAAAAACTCCGATCCTAGATCATATGCAAATAAGTCAACTCTCGGTCAAACCTTTCAAATTCGAAGCTTTCAACTGAAACTGTTTCTTTCAAATTCATTCCAAATTTTCCTGAAAACCAAAACCTACGATCTATCTCAGTCACAATACATAACACGGGGCAAGTCATGCCCGAGAACTGGCGATCAAAGCGCAAAAGCTCAAAACGACCGGTCGGGTCGTTACATCCTCCCCCACTTAAACACAGGTTCGTCCTCGAACGTACCCAGAGTTGTCCTAGAAGCCCACCAATAGCCGAATAACCTTACCAAGAATATACCTGGGGGTGATCTCACGTCACCCTATCTCGCATAGGTACGATAACACAACATAGCTGAAATTTCACAACCCATCTATTCCATAAACCATAGAACCACATTGCACTTTTCCAAAATCATACACAAGATCAGAACCTCACATCTATACTCAGAATAAGCCCGAACCACCTGTAATAACCCATACCTGCAACCTCAGGTGCAATCATATGATATACTGCATAACCCAAACACTCGAAACGATAACTTCTATTCACAGCAGTTGCACACAAAACCCGAATACCAGTAGAAAACCTCTTATCAACTAAGGTCTTATTCCACACTTCTATATACTACTAATGATAAATGAAACATGCAATAAACCGTAACCATCTCTTAGGTCAACCATTCATGAAGTCACTTCCCTTTTGGCTAATACCACAACAGATTTCCGAGCCGAACCTCGATATTATCCTTCCAACAAGCTAAAATCACATCTGTTCGTATTCATTAATGACCCCAACGATCACCTCGAATCCAACACACCACTTTGGTGACATGACACATCAATACAGGCCTAAGCCACAACTTTCATAATTCGCGCACCAATAAGAAACGGTCTGAATATGCTCAAATCATGAAAATGACCCAAACGAAAGAGTTGTACCTCAAGCTCATCAGTACCATCACAACACACGGCTGAGAACCCGTCTCACATCATAGAATAGATCACACAAACCTAACTCGCAAGGTCATATCTCCACATAGCTTCGCTACAATGTGCGATCCTATCCAAACACTGCTCCATATGGGACACCTCAAGTCACTATGCTCGAAATTGATAACCACGCATAATTTGACGTCTGGAACCAAAGCAAATGTAACGACCTGGCCCAACACTGTGAAGTATTGTCCGCTCTTGGGCCTTAGCCCATCACGGTTTTGTCCCTTTGGGCTCACCCCAAAAGGCGCCTCACAGTATTGATTCCATTCCTTTACTTAAATAGCCCAGGACTCTCCCTCTCTTTTCCGATGTGGGATTTGCCTAAGTGAGCTACAGTGGCATTCCTTCACTGCAAATTATTACAACCACGGTGAAAACAAATAACATATACCACGCAAACCCGATAGGACATGACCGATACACCATTCACCGAGCAACACCCAATTACTTTCCCGCTCGACTTCCACTATGAGACCCCAAATGAATCACACCATATGTGTCCATAACCAACAAATCACCACACCTCGCAACACAAAAGGTAAATCATTGATCTCCCCAGATTATTAATAAGCTCAACATCAGTCGAATCGGTACTTCCCTCAATAATGCAATTCGGAGCCAACCGATCCGACTTAAGCTAGAACACCATCCGCATTGGCCTACCAACGAACTCCTTATTAAGGAAATCCCGAAGCTGTTCCCTCAACTCCTTAAACCTGCCGGTGCCATACCATACGGTGCCCGATACCAAATCAGTACTGAAATCCACAACCTCGCCTGGCAACATGCCCGGCCATAAGAAACACATCCGAAAAGTCCCTCGACACCGAAACCGAATCAATATAAGGAGCCTCAGCACTGACACTCATCACAAGAGCCCAAGTAAGAAAGATAATCCTTGCTAGCCATCCGCTGGGTCTTTGAAATATGAACCACTCTGCAAGAACATAATCCAATGCACCTCGCCACTCAACCCGTGGCATTTCCGGCATAGCCCGTAGCGCAATAGTTCAGAATTACCTAACACTAAGACAACCAGTTTGAATTTCAACATCACATCCAAAATCTAACATACCAGCAAATAAAGATCCACTCGAGCCTCCAAATCCCGATTACCGCTAAACGGTGCCAAATACACACGATCCATAACCACGACATAGCCTGCACATAAGAACTCCTAGTCTCCAACTCCATATAGCACACGAATCCTCATACATGATCCCAATTTTGCCGTCTGAATGCATACCACACCTTTAATAACCAATCATTCCATGATAGATACTCTAAGATTACCCCGTGCCAGCAAGCAACCCGAATATCACCAGTCGACCCAACAAGAAACTGCCGCAATACTACCGAAATATCATCAGTTTAATCACATTACCCTTTTTCTGAAACATATATTCCCGTCAAATTACTTCCAATTAGCAGTACCATTTCCTTGATTACATGAGGCTACCCGCTGCCTAAGAGTTTTATGGACTTCTTTTCAGAAATAAACTGTAACTCTACACACGTAAATCTCGATCCTCCAATACATACCGCATATACCATACCATCCTAGTATGACATGAGAACTTCATCTCCCTTCCGAGCCACAGAAATCTACGTACTCAACTAGTCAAAAACTTTCCATTGGTCCCATATAGAAGAAAAGTCACTACACATCCCATGCTCTGCATGCCCATAGAAGATATACATCTCCAAACCACGGTAAAAACCATCAAGAACTCTCCGAATTCCCTTTGCACAAACTAAACCGCAAGGACTGAATCCTTCTATCTAGGCCAAGCTAACCAAGCCATCCAAAACCTAAGAGCATTGCTGCGAAATGCCTATACGAACTCATTACCCTGAACATATACACAGATTTAATCATATCCTTACCATACCGATCCGGTCTACTATCAAGCTACTCCATCTATCTAAATTCCTTTCTGATTCATTTTCAACTTGATGCTCCATCTTGCTGTAGTACCACAATCTCTCAACCCAGACTCACTACACGAGACCCAAGCACAGGACCACACTGTCTAAGACCCATAAGCCACTGAATACTCTCTTAAATACTCCTAAAACATCACGCTCCCGAATACTTTGATCTAAAGAACTTCCTGCGAATCCGAATCCGTTACCTTTATTTTTTCGATACTGATACATAGAACCCCATAATTAACATAGAAATGCCACAAATTTGAACCTCTTCCAGTGAAAACACAGTTTCTAACCATGCATGCAACTTCAAAATACCCGATTGTTTCCTGCAGAATCTTGGACACATTAGAACCATTCTCGAAAGTCATTCACTCTTATTCAAACCACAAATTACCTGACTTAACGAACAGAACCACCCATGCCTCATTAGCACTCTGACACAGCAAAAATGAAATCCTCATCCCAATATAACCAAGAAACTTCCTGCTCTATGCGCCGAGCATTCTTCACCAACAACACTCTAGACATTCCGCGATTTCTCATACCTTATGAAGCATAGTATAACCTTTGTCGAATTCTTCCTTTACTCTAGCCATAGCCAACTCACTCGCACACCCCAAACTGGAACCAACATAGCACCTAACCGTGCAGTCGACTGCTCACAGCAGACTCCCCCACTTGGCTCGAAGTCATAGATAAGGATACACTCAATATCTCATAACACTTTTACTCTATTGATGCAACAATACCATAATAAGATTTAACTCAAATCATTTATAAGTTTTGAAAACACATATCATCCTGTACTGTAACTCTTCTACAATTCTCACATTCTCTCATAAGCGACCTGGAATTCCAAATTTTAACATATACTTTTCACTTGCGCATGAGATATCCTAATATACACATAAGGATCACACCACTTCAGGACACTTCGCAGGAGATAACCCACCTGCTTCGCTTCAATATAACATTTCTGTATACCTTCCACCGCCATACGCATTACACATCCACTTAGTCTTCCTGAGTCTGAACTCGTACCACAACATAAAATTTACTTCACTCTCGACTGGAAACATGAAAAGATTCTTCACGCACCCATAACTCGGAGTTACACATCCAATTACAATGGAAATCATACACTTAATAGTTCACCTATCATCCAGCAGATCTTCCTCTTCACTTTCAAGTTACATAGATACATCCCGTAGTACTAATACACTCTTTACATAGCTACCCAGCCGTCACTTCCACTAATAAGGACAATACCGAACATATAAGTTCAAAACGCTTACTCACACAATCAGCACCTCAGTGCTCAAGCCATAGGCAACGATCCGACCTCAAGCCCTCCAGACTGGCCTGACATCAAACTCACAGAGATCATATCTCGCCCCTTGATCGAGGAATCACAAGCCATCAAGGCACATCCGATACTGAGCGCTCATGTGCGCTTACGAACGCGTGGAAGGAAATTTCAAGAGTTACATTTCAAGCTGAATCAAGGATGCACGATAAGAATTCCAAGAATGTGAAGTTTTCCTAAAGGTTCTGCAACCTCTCGAGGATAATTACAGACGTCTCCATACCGATCCGCGAGACTCTACTAAACGTGCTCATGACTCGTGAGACCTAGTAACCTAGGCTCTGATACAAACTTGTCACGACCCAATTCCCGAACCCGGTCGTGATGGAGCCTCTCTTGAAGACAAGGCCAACCCACAAACCCATATCGTCGTTTCAAAAATAATTAAACATCAATAAACACTTTAAAAAAATTGATTTAATGACATTAATTAGTGGAAATACAACCCAACACAGCCCTAATCGGGATATCACAAGTCACGAGCATCTATCAGAATGTAAATCCCCTACAAGGTCTAAAATATACAAAACCGAAATTATGAACAAAAGAGAGAAACATGGTGCTGCGAACGCTGACAGTCACCTCCTTAACTCATATAACTCTGCCTCTGATCGACTCAGACCTGCTACCGGGTGAATAGATACCTACATCTGCACACGAGGTGCAGGGAGTAAAGTGAGTACTCAAACTCAGTGAGTAATAAAGGTAAATAAAAACTGAGCGGTAAGAAATCATGTAAAGCAAACCATCATACTGTATAGAAGCATGGTACAATCCTTTGAGAAAACAGTGAAGCTGTGAAATCTTTGGAAATATCTCGGCTCAGTTTAAATCTCTTTTGAAAATGATCTCTTCAACAGTCACGAAAATCATTTCAAAACAGTTAGTGCTGATAAGCAAAGAAAAATCTACCCCTCGGGCACAAATACCACAGTATAACAGGTAAAAAGGCAAATAAATATGCAAGATGAGCACATAAAAGTTTGCCCCTCGAGCAATATCTCAAAATAGTACCAGCCCCTCGGGCTCACTCCCAGCAACACTCTCAGCCCCTCGGGCTCTCTCTCTCTCTCTCTCTCTCTCATGTCACTCTCAGAACAGTATCATATAGTAATCGCTGTAGCGTACAGCCCGATCCATATCTCGCTGCGGCGTGCAGCCCGATCCATATCTCGTTGTGGCGTGCAGCCCGATCCATATCTTGCTGCGGCGTGCAGCCCGATCAATATGGTTACCGGCGCTCACTTTGGTGGTGCAGACTCTGGAGGGGCCCCTTACGGCCCAAGCGCAATATCAAGCCACCTCGTGGCATAAAAAATAAGGCCTGAAAGCCTTCTCACATCACACTCGAGGCCTGAAAGCCTCCTCACATAACACTCGAGGCCTGAAAGCCTTCTCACATAACACTCGAGGCCTGAAAGCCTCCTCACATAACACTCGAGGCTTGAAAGCCTCCTTATATAAGACTCCAGGCCTGAAAGCGTCCTCACAATACACTCGAGGCCTGAAAGCCTCCTCATAATACACTCAAGGACTGAAAGCCTCCTCACATCATGCTCAAGGCCTGAAAGCCTCACTCAGTCCAGAAACATTATAAGCCCCTCGGGCATCAATAATGTAATAGTGCTCAGCCCAAACAACAGTGAAAAGTATCATTTAAATCTCAAAATTTAATTAACACGGCTGAGTTTGCAAAACAATATAATTATCAGGACTGAGTTCAAATAACGTATCAAAATAGTGAGGTAATAGTGATGACAATCCCCGAAGGATTTAAATAATCGGCATTAATCCCAAAACATGGCACCTAAATCATGATGATAAACAAAACCGCTCAGTCAAATACGCGGTAAAATATCAAACGGGACGGACCAAGTCACAATCCCCAATGGTTCTCTACCCCACGCTCACTATCCGGCATGCAAGTCACCTCAATATAGCACTACAATGTGCAATTCGAGGTTTCAAACGCTCAGGATATCATTTACAATCATTACTCACCTCAAGCCGGCCAAAAATCCTAGCTCGCTATGCCCTTGCCTCCCAAATCAACCTCCTCGCGCGTCAAAAATGATCAAAACCACGATGAATATGTTACAATAGGCTAAGGGAACATAACCCAATTGAAAAGACTCGAAAAATATCAAAATTCACAAAATTTGCAAAACCTGAGCCCCGGGCCCACTTCTAAAAAAATTAGAAAATTAACATCATCGGATTCCTTATCTCACCACGAGTCTATACATACCAAAAACTCCAAAATCCAAGCCCAAATGACCCATCAAATCCCACTTTGAATTATTAAATTTTCAAGCCCTAGCTTTACCCTCTTTTGATGAATTTCCACAAATTTCTATGTTAATTCTACCATTAAATCATGTATTTAGGTCATAGAACTCACCTCCAATCACACCTAGTCGAAATCCCCTTCAATTTCCGTCCAAAAGCTCTCAAGATCGATAAAAATGGTGGGAATAACCCTTAGCTCGCGGAACAAAATGAGCTTTTAAAACCCTTCTCTGAACAGGCATTTTCGCATCTGCGGTTGCCTTACCTCATTTGCTACTACCGCATCTGCGGTTCTACCTCCGCTTCTGCGGATCTTCATTAGGCCCAGGACCGCTTTTGCGGTCAAGTCCCGCTTCTACGGACCCCGCTTATGCGGTCAAACATCTGCTCCTGCGGAACTCCTCTAAAGTGTGCGGACCGCTTCTGCGGTCATTGTCCGCACCTGCGGACACCGCACCTGTGGAATTCTCCAATTGGACAACTTTCACACCTGCAACCCATACTTCGCATCTGCAGAACCGCATCTATGGCCCCTTTTTGCGCAGATGCGGAATACCAGATATCAGCAACACCAGTAATCTTACAAGTCTAAAATTCATCCTGATGGCCATCCGAAATCACCCCGAGGCCCCCGGGACCTCAATCAAAAGTGCCCCCATCCTAAAACGTCATTCAAACTTGCTCCAATCGTCAAAACACCACAAACAACACCAAATCCATAAAATTACATCGGATTCAAGCCTAAGTTCTTCTAAAATTTCTAAATTACGCATGTGATAAAAAAACCCGACCAAAACACCTCTGAATGGCCTGAAATTTTGCACACGCATCCAAAATCACCTAACAAAGCTACAGCAACTCTCAGAATCACTCCAACCCTCGGATCAAAATCTCACCTACCAACCGAAATTCACCAAAATACTAACTTCGCCAATTCAAGCCTAATTCTACACCAGACCTCCAAAATAAATTCCAATCACACTCCTAAGTCCCAAATCATCCCCCAAAGCTAACCAAATCATAAAAACTCCGATCCGAGCTCATATGCAAATAAGTCAACTCTCGGTCAAACCTTTCAAATTCGAAGCTTTCAACTGAAACTGTTTCTTTCAAATTCATTCCAAATTTTCCTGAAAACCAAAACCAACGATCTATCTCAGTTACAATACATAACACGGGGCAAGTCATACCTGAGAACTGGCGATCAAAGCGCAAAAGCTCAAAACGACCGGTCAGGTCGTTACATTGGTACTCGTTTTTAAGCTTTTCCCAAGATTCTTTTGCTTTCTCACATTCGATGATTTTAGAAAAAATTGAATCTGCAACTGAATTTTGAATTACAGTTTTGGCTTTGTATTTTTTGGTTTTCTCTTCTGAATGGTTTTTAATTTGTACAAGAGTAGGATTTTCAGGGAGTGGTTGTAATGGTCTATCTTCCATTACAACTTCCCATAAATCATCGGCTTCAAGATATGATTTCATTTTCACATACTAAATCTGATAGTTATCACCAGTGAAAGTTTGTGGGGCATTCAAAGAGAGACTGTTGCTTGCCATGTTTGAAAATAGATTTAAAAATTGATATTGGTTAAAAATGATTTGAAAATAGTTTTTTTTTTGGAAAAACTCACAGATCTCGTAAGATCAATGAGGCTCTTGTTACCACTACTGTTTTTTTAAAAGATGGGGCAGCAAAAAGATTAAAAGTATTGATTGAAAATGTCTCTGAATAATTTTATTAAGCATAACAAGGCTTTAAATAGCCAATCAGAAACATAATCTGCAGAAACATCTGCATAACAAGAATTGAAAAAAAAACTAAAATATAAACAAACCTAAAAAATCGAACTAAAATTTAAATTTTTATCACCCAGCATGAAAGTTCCCCATCAGACGAGAGTCTTAGTAGCTAGTCTTGCTATCCTTTCTGCGTCTGGATTACCTCAGGGTATGATCCGGATGTTTTATTTTATTATATTACTTTTCGATGTAAATCCTTCTATCTTTAAAATTCAAAATAAAAAAAATCAAGTGAAACTAATATTTTGTTATCTAGGAATTCTCTTTTCTTAATCTTGTTGCTTTTCTTATTCTCTTTTCAGTTCTGTTAAATGCAGATTTCAATAATATGACATGCTTGCGGACTATATGACCAGATCCTAAAACATTGTCAGACTTTGAAATAATGAATCAAGAATTAGATTGCGATAAAGATAAGTATAAAGAAACAAAACAAAGAGTTAGAGTAGCTAAAGGAAAATTAGCTCCAGATTGGAAAGATCATACATGGTAACAACAGTATTGCCAAAGAGAGCGTTGTACTTAGAAAACATCAAAGAAAATGTTCTGAAATAACTATCAATACAAATGCAGTCAAAAGGTACTATGTTGGATTTTATACAAAATTAATGTTCTCCGATTGAGATGAAGAAGGCTTTCTTTCTCACTATCCAAACACTATCAATCCTTTGCAAACCCTTTAAGCCGGTTACTCTTCTTTGACTACCCTCTTTGGAACTTGAAAGTGTTATTGAAAAAACAAAAATGAAGAAAAAAATGAAAATGAAAAAAGAGAAGAAAAGGAAGATGCAAAAAGGGGGGGGGGGGGGGTAAGAAAAGACAGAAAATGAAATGAAAGAATGATGGAAAAAAGAGGAAGAAGGAAATGAAAAAGAAAGAAAAAATAAAAAAAATAGAAAAACAAAAGAAAAATCAAAACAAAGTTGCCCTGAACTACGTTCGACTTGATTCCCAAAGGATATGTAGGCAGCCTCTCTCTGGGGTTCAATCACACCAAGACAAAAATATAAATTTTTTCAAAAGTGAAACTAGGGCAGACGTTATGATGGTTCGGCAATGATCTCGCCTAAATGGTTCCAAAGTTGTAATTCAATCCAAATTCTTTTTACCCTAAATCCTGTTCAAAGTCCGTCTAATCAACCAGTAAAGATGTTCAAAATAGGAGGATGTTGGTTACTTTGATCTGATACAATCAAATGAGAGAAATAAAATGAGAGTCTTGTTAGTGAAAACCCACATGGGTACCGTGAAGCGATAGTAGGAGAGAGAGTCTTATTGGTGAAAACCCACACGGGCACCGTGAGGCGACAGTAAGAAGAGAAATTGAAAATAAGAGAGGTCAGTTGATGAAAACCCGCAAAAGGCGCCATTGATCAAAAAGACAACCATTGACATCCGATAGAGTCCTGGCAAGGTTTCTCAATTTTGAGGCAAAAGTTGTGATGAATTTCTGAGAGTCGAACGGTTTACATGGATAATGCATCAAGTCCAAAAGACATTTCATGTTCATTGAAGTTCGCATTCACTCCAGATAAGTCCTTCTATCCTTTCCCCAAAAGGGACACATTTTGTTTACACTCATTCTGTCCATTATTTATTTTTCTTTGAATCCCTTTCGGTCTAACTCTATTCCGGAACTGAGACAAAGAAGGGATGGCAAGTCTGGTTTACAGGGCTTTCGTTTGACACGAGATGTGCGAAAAGGCACCCAGTCTCGTCAGGGGCATCAAGTCGGCCTCGACTGGCCATGGCGGCCGGTGCTTCGAAATCAAAACTCTTGGAACGAGAAAATCAAATTGAAGTGCCTATAAGGGCAAATGAAGTTGAAAATGGTTAATTCCCACGTGGCTAACCGTCTCGGCGAAGATTTGAAAAGCCAAGGGATCCCAAATGCTCTAAAGCTAAAGTTAAAAGAAAGAAGCCAGAAATGAAAGGCCTACGAAGGTGAAACAAAGCTGGAAAAGGTAAGTCCCACACGACTAGCCTTTGCAGCAAGTTTGAGGAGTCAAAAGTTACCCGATGCTCCGGAAAAAAAATTAGAAAGGAAAGGCTTACGAAGGCAAAAATAAAGTCGAAAAGGTTGAGTTACACCGACCAACCGTCATGGAAAAGTCTGAATAAAACTAGAAGTTCTCCGGGGCCTGAAATGAAATCGGTCCCCAGGAAACGACCCATTGTAATTGAGATCTTCATCAAAGAAGTCGGGCCGAGATCAAGTGATTAAAAAAACCAAGGCCACAAAACCAACCACCGTTTCAAACTAACAATTGTTCTTTGTGTGAAAACATGAAACAGGTGCCATCCAAAGCAACCTTGCAAGAAGCAGGTGCAACCAAAGAGAAACTGCGCAAGGGCTAGAAACAGCTTTGCAACAATAATCAATCCAAAAGGCCTCCGAATTCTTTCCTGCATTTTACTCATTTTCTTAGAAACAAAAAAAAAAAAAAAAATTCAAAATCATGGTAGCCTAGGGTCCCCAATCTCGAGTTATGTTTTCCTAACATAAGGTCCCATTCTCTAGCCACTCCCAGCATAACCTAGTAGTCTTTTCCATTATAAGGTTCCACTACCTAGTTGATCCCCGACATAACCCGTGGACCTCCCCGCATAACTCGAGGACCTTTTTTTTTCGGTATAACCCGCGAAACTCCCTGGCATAACCCGAGGACCTTTTTCTTTTCCGGCATAACCCGATGACTTTCCCGGCATGACCCATGGACCTCCCCGGCATAACCTGAGGACCTTTTCCTTTTTCGTCATAACTCGAAGACCTTTCTGGCATAACCCGATGACTTCCCCGGCATAACCCGAGGACCTTTTTCCGGCATAACCCGATGACTTTCCCAGGCATAACTCGTGGACCTCCGGCATAACCCAAGGACCTTTTCCGGCATAACCCGATGACTTTTTCGGCATAACCCGTGGACCTCCCCGGCATAACCCGAGGACCTTTTCTGGCATAACTCGATGACTTTCCCGGCATAACTCGTGACCTCTCTGGCATGACCCGAGGACCTTTTCCTTTTCTAGCATAACTCGTGGACCTCTCCGGCATAACCAAGGACCTTTTTCTTTTCTGGCATAACCCGATGATCTTTCCCGGCATAACCCGAGGACCTTTTTTCTTTTCTAGCATAACCCGATGATTTTCCCGGCATAACTCGAGGACCTTTCCGGCATAATCCGGTCATTTTTCCAGCATAACCTTCTAATCTTCCCAACTTGGGGCCTCCGATCCCTATTTGATTGCATTTTAGATATAGGGTCCCACTCCCTAACCTCTTTTCTTCCAAGGATACACAATCCTGATTTTATTGCTTTCAATAAAGAAGTAGTTTAGATTTTTGTTACAATAACTCATGAAATTTTCCAACTGAAAATTGAGGCGGAAACATTTCATTTGTTTGTTTATTTTGGTGCCTGAACAGGTTTTTACAATAAGTCACAAGGCTTGAGACGACCAAAAGAAGAAGTCCCAATCCAAATAAAGAAAAGAAAAAAAAAGAGCTCTAAGTGTAGAAGAGGAGAAAAGATGCGGACTGCTCAAGATATGATTGAAGTCACAAGCTTTTCATGTCCTGCCTTGATCCGAAAGGCTGAAGAAGAATGAATCAACAATTGTAGTTAACGAGCGTCAACATTCACATCAGCTCTGCAGGAAGAACCAGCCAAGACTCAAGATCAAGCTTTAGAAGTTTTATAGATAGGAATCTTGTAACTCGTAGTTGGAAAAGTTAGCTAGTTTAACTTTTTATTTTTCATTTTGGTGTAATAAGGAGCTCAGCAAGCAGAAACAGCAGCAACAACAGTGAAAGCACAGTTTTTCGGTAGTCCCAGCTACCAAAACTTCCAGAACTACACCGACCTGATTCCTTTATAGCCAAGGACATATAGGCAACCTCCAAAGCAAGGTTCAGTCAAACTTTTTCAAAATGCTTCCCTAATGGAGTTTCAAACGGGCAAAAATTGCTCATAATTGCTCACTTTATCTTTGCCCGAGCAAAGGGGGGCCGCTGCGAGCACCTAATTTTTGCCCTACATAAAAATAACTCCTAAAAATAGGCCAAAAATAATTTTAATTGATTTTTAGCAATTTTTCTTTATTTAGTTGCATTTCATGCATTTTTTGGATTTTCTTCTGTCTCGGCAACGACTGCAATGACCTTCAGTGCCGGATTAAATTTCTCATCTTCACAAATCATTCCGAATATTGGCCCGACGTTATGGGAAGGAAACAGATTGTTCATCACATCAAGATCTTCTTCATCCTGAAAAACAATTCTTTCAACTTCAATCAAATCTTCAACTGCCCTTTTGAGAGTCCAACAGTCCTTTGTACTGTGTCCCACTACTCCAGAGTGGTATTCACATCTAGCGTCAGCTTGGTGTGTTAGGAACTCAGGGTTCGACCGATTGGGGGCCACCGACTGCAATCGATTTAGCCTAATTAGCTTTTGGAACAAGCTTGAATACAATTCACCAATAAGGGTGAACTGATTCTCTCTGAAAGGCTCTCTTGGGTGAGGATTGTATTGGGGATCATTTTCTTGAGGATTATATGGAGCTTGGTAAGGATGGGCATTTCTGGGTGGTGGGGCTCGGTTTTGTGTATAATGTTGTGGCTGGGTGTAAGATTGCGCGCTCACCACCGCATAA
Source organism: Nicotiana glauca (assembly GCA_026770625.1). Taxonomy (NCBI): domain Eukaryota; kingdom Viridiplantae; phylum Streptophyta; class Magnoliopsida; order Solanales; family Solanaceae; genus Nicotiana; species Nicotiana glauca. The sequence goes on from MU772039.1 coordinate 53,751, forward strand.
GGAGGTGGTGCCACATCATAAGCATCATTTTGAAGGGGATAATAGTATGGTGGGACCATATGAGGCACATATGACTATCTGAATAATCTGCGGGCCCTCCTCAAGATTGAAGCCATCATAGCTCCCTCTTCACTTCCATTGTTGTTCATCACACCCTACGAACCATTCTGAGCAGCCTGTGATGTGGCCTTAAAAGTAGCATGACTCAAGATTCGACCTGTTTTTAAATCGTTTTCAACCATTTCCCCAATTTGATAACCTCAGCGAACGACTTACCCATAACAGACATTATGTTTTGGAAGTAGTCCGCCTCTTGGGCTTGTAGGAAGACCGTGACCATTTCAATTTCATCCATTAGAGGCTTTACCCTGGTAGCTTGCTCATGCCATTTAACAGCATATTCGCAGAAGCTTTCCAAAGATTTCTTTTTGCAGTTGGACAAAGAATTTCTATCTGGAGCTATGTCCATATTGTACTGGAACTGTCTTGACAAAATCCTGGGTCAGGTCATCCCATATGCGCCAATGGGAGATGTCTTGGTCCATATACCACTCTGATGCAATTCCGGTTAAGCTCTCTTCGAAATAGGCTATCAAAAGTTCTTCTTTTCCGCCCACCCCTCTTAGCTGGTTGCAATATCCTTTCAAATGGGCGATTGGGTCTCTATGCCCGTCGTAATTTTCAAAGTTTTGCATCTTGAAGCCAGCTGGCAAGTGGAAATGAGAAAATATATAGAGGTCAGAGTATGAGACACTCTTTTGACCACTCAGACTTTGCATGTTTTTTAGGTTTTGTTCCAGGATCTTTATCTTCTGAGCCATTTCCTCTTACTCAGGATTTTTAATAACCTTTTCTTGCTCCACCGAGATATCATATTACGGAGATTGAGTGAAAGAGTATGGTGTCACATATGCTTTTTCTGACTAAAGTCGTGGACCCTGAAATATAAACATTGGAGGCGGTGCCCTTGAAGCTGGTGCCTAGGGGCGAAGCACAGAAGGCATGCCAGGATCATTGGAGGGTTCCCGCATGGAATAAGCGGGTTGGGCATAGGGGCGTTGGTAACCTCACCTGATCTGGGGATCAACTCAGAGAACCCGGGATTGCACTTGGTGGTTCCCTACCATTAGACTAGTCGTCCCACATTTCTAATATGCGGTGACACAGCATCTTATTCTCTTTATCAGCTCAACTCAAGGAACCCAGGGATTACACTTGGCGGTTTTCTACCATTAGACCAGGCGTCCCACATTTTCAATATGCAGAGATGCAACATCTTATTCTTTTCAGCAGCTGCTGATTCTAGCTGCAGAATAGCCGATGCCGAGCTATCCTCAGGATTGACGATGGGTAGATTTCTTGCGTAGGCTATCTATGCATTTGTGTCACGACCCCAACCCCTATCGTGATGGCGCCCAATACACTGCTAGGCAAGCCCGACCAATTTGATAACCTTAACCATTTTATACAGTTCATGAATTAATTAATACAAATAATTTACTAAGTCTTAGTACTGAAATCCTAAAATAGAGTTAAACATGCGGAAATCCCAAAATATAAAGCAACTACACAGCCCAAAGAATCCGGTGTCACAAGTCTGAGCCTCTAGTACATGAGTATCAATCTACTACATATCGTTCTCTAGAAATGCGGAAATAAAGTAAATAAGATAGAAAGAAGATCAGGACTGCGAACGTCAAATGCAGCTACCTTGATACTACCAAATATGATGCTAGGCAGAGAAGTCCTCACACAACCTCGGGTGTACCTGGATCTGAACACAAGATGCAGGGAGTAATATGAGTACTCCGACCCAGTGAGTAATAAACATAAATAAAGGTTGAGAATAAGAAATCCTCAGTAGGCACAAAGTAATTCTATAAATACAGCAACTTGAACCCAGTAGTATAAAATCAGTACACCAATGAAAACAATTATGAAAATACCACAATAGATAAATAAGTAAATGACAATCAAATATGCAATACAACACATAGACCGGTACTCTCCAGTACCCGATGCGGCGTGCAGCCTGCTCTATTTATTTATCATCGACGGCGCTCACTGGGGGTGTGCAGACTCCGGGAGGGGCCCCTCACGGCCCAAGCGCAATAATAAGCCATCTTGTGGCATCAACTAGGCCCTCGACCTCATATCAATATCAATATCATATCGCTGCGGCACGCAGCCCGATCCCATACTCAGTCCAAAATCACGTAAGCCTCTCGGGCGCAATAATATAGAAATATTTAGCCCAAACTTCATTTGAAAATATTAATTAAGTTTCTAGTTTGATAAAAAGGTGGCTGAGTTTGCAAAATCGTATTAAATACTAGGACTGAGTTCAACAATATGAAAAATGGTAAGAAACCAGTAATAGAAATCCTTGAAGGATTCAATCAATTGGCACGAAGCCCAAAATATAGCAATCAGCTCAATTATAATGATAATAAGTGAATTTTAGTCAATTACGCAGTATATTCATCTACCGGGACGGATCAAGTCACAATCCCCAACGGTGCTCTACCCCACGCTCGCTATTCGACATGCAAGTCACCTCATTATAGAACTACAATGTGCAAATACGAGGTTTCAAACCCTCAGAACATCATTTACATCTATTACTCACCTCAAGCCGGCAAAATCCTAGCTCGCTATGCCGTTGCCTCTCGAATCGACCTCCTCGCGCATCGAATCTGATCAAAACCACAACGAATACGTCACAATATGCCAATGGAACAATACCCAATCAAAAAATAGCAAAAATCTCAAAATTAGCTAAACTCGAGCCCTGGGCCCACTTCTCAAAAATCAAAAATTCTTACACCAATGGGTTTCTTATCTCTCCACGAGTCTATACATATAAAGAACACCAAAATCGGAGTCCAAATGACCCCTCAAATCCCAATTTGAAATATTAAAACTCAAGCCCTAGTTCTTCCCCTTTTTGCTAAGTTTCCATGGATTTCAAGGTCAATTTCACAATAAAAACGTGTTTTTAGTTCATAGGACTTATCTCCAATCAATCCCAGTCGAAACTCTCTTCAATTCCCGTCCAAAAGCTCTCAAAGTGTTCAACAATGAGGAAAATAGCTTAGGCTCGCGGATGAAATATCATTTAAAAATCCTTCTGTCAGCTGACATTTAACTCTATGAGAATGCGGTCAAATCCCTGCATTCGCGATGAACAAAAATCCATTGACCAAAATTACCCCTTCACGAACGCAATGCCTTATCCGCGAACGCGAGACTTTAACTGTTACAACTACGCGAACGCGAACAGCTTGGCGCGAACGCGAAGCTTCATCACCTTACCTTCCGCGATCACGAGGTCTCAAACACGAATGTGAAGGTCAACTCCTGGCCTTCAAAATTCCTTCTACGCGTTCGCAACTCACCTTACGCGAATGATGGGTAATTATCTGCAACACTTCAGCTGGAAAATCTGCAACTTTTAAAAGCTAGAATTGGTCCGTTTGACCATTCGAATCTCACCCGAGGCCCCCAGGACCTCAACCAAAAGTGGCAACCCATCCTAAAACATCACCCAAACTCGTTCCAATCCTCAAAACACATCAAACAACACCAAAACCACCAAATTACATTGGATTCAAGCCTAAGTTCTTTTAAAACTTTCGAAATACCCATTCGATCAAAAACCCAACCAAAACACCTCCGAATAACCTGAAATTTTGCACACACATCCCAAATCACCTAACGAAGCTACTGCAACTCTCGGAATTCTATTTCGACCCTCGGATCAAAATCTCACCTATCAACCAGAGTTCGCCAAAATACTAACTTCGCCAATTCAAGCCTAATTCTACATCGAACCTCCAAAATCATTTCCGATCACACTCCTAAGTCACAAATCATCCCCCGAAGCTAACCAAATCGTCGAAATCCACATCCGAGCCCTCTAACTCATAGGTCAATATCCGATTGACTTTTCCAAAACAAGCCTTACTTAAAGAGACTATGTCACGACCCAAAATCCACTAAGGGTCGTGGTGGCGCCGGACACCTCTGTCAGGCCAGCCAACTAACTCATCAATTAATTCCTCTTTTAATAGTTTTAAAAATCTA
>MU772043.1:0-11532 GCA_026770625.1 Nicotiana glauca
TATATATTATATATATACATAATATATAGACATAATATATATACATATATATAAACACATAATATATATACTTAAAATATATACATATATATTAATACATAATATATATACATAATATATATTATATATATACATAATATATAGACATAATATATATACATATATATAAACACATAATGACCTTTTCTAATACTATAAATACCCCCCTCCCTCTTCTTCATTTCAATACTCAAAACTCATTTCACAAACTAAATTTCTCTCAATCTCTCACTCTCCACTTTTCAAGACTTAAAGTCTCAACTCTCAATTACAATTTTTAAGTTAAATCATGCCTCTTCCGGAAAGAGTGCGCTTATTTATTACGCAACACTATGATGTGCTAGAAGAAAATGAAGAACGCTTAGTATTACAGTGCAAGAATTGTGGTAAAGTTTTAAATTTTCATACAGAGTCCGGCACAGGTAGTTTAAGGAGGCATATCAAGCATTGTGTTGAGGGTATTCCACAGGCAGTTTAAGGAGGCTTTCCTTTTTGTACTTTATTTTTTTGAAGGTATTATGTTTCATGTTATACTTTGTTATTAATTTATTAAGCATGGGAATTTAGTTTTACAATTATTTCGTTATTTTACATTTTCGTCAAATACTTTATTAATTATATTTCTATATTATACATACTACATATATTTATATATCCATATATAATAGCAATTTTTATATATATATACATACATATATCGTTTACAAGAAATTATATTAAACAAAAAAAACTTAAAAAAAAGCCCAAAAATTATAAAGCCCATTAGGCCCGCTAAGCCCAGGACCACACGGGCTTAGGCCCGTCACGGGCCGGTTCAACCCCCCAGGCCCACCAAGCCCAGGACCGCCAGGCCCGGGACCGCCAGAGCCCAGGCCCACCAGGCCCAGGACCGCGAAGACCAGCCCGTCAGACCCGTTTAGGCCCAGGCCCGGCCCACCAAGCAGCCTTAAATTTCCATGCTTAATCGCATACATAATCAATGTATTTAGCTTATAATAGGTAGGGATAACATACCTTAACGTTGTTGATGAACACCCTCCTTTGAACCCTCCAAAATCGCCAAATGAAGTGAAAAAGATGAGTGAAATGACAAATCCCGACTTTAAAATAACCCTTCTGCCTTCAGCAATTTTTGCTTCTGCGATGGAATTTCCGCTTCTACAACTTTCTAACCGCTTCAGCGGTTTTGGGCTTGATTGGACTGACCGCTTCTGCGGTCCCTGGGCCGCTTCTGCGGTCCCTGGGCCGCTTCTGCGGTCCCTGAGCCGCTTCTGCGGTTACCTGGGCCTACCCCCCTTTTCGCTTCTGCGAGTTCTTGCCCACTTCTGCGGTGCTGCTTCTTCAGTCCCATTTCCGCAGAAGTGGTTATACCAGATACCAGCTGCATGTTTCTTCCAAAAATCCCATTTTTTGATCTGTTAATTACCTGGAATCCACCCGAGGCCCCTGGGACCCCAACCAATTATACCAACCAATCCCAAAACACATTACGGACCTGCTCGAGGCCTCAAATCATATCAAACAATACCAAAACCACGAATTACACCTCAATTCAAGCTTTATGAACTTTGAAGTTACCAACTTCTATTTCCGATGCCGAAACCTATCAAATCGCGTCCGATTGACTTCAAATTTTGCACACAAGTTTTTTTTGACATTACAGACCTACTCCAACTTCCGAAATTTGATTGTGACCCCGATATCAAAAATTCAACCCCCCGGTCAAACTCTCCAAAAACCTTCAACTTTCATCTTTAGCCAAATGGCTCCAAAATGGTTTACGGACCTTCAAATTCACTTCCGATCGCGCCCCAAACTCCAGAATCACTATACGGAGCTATTCACAGTCTCGGAATTCCAAACGGATGTTGATAACACCAAAATGCACTTCAAACCAAACTTATGAAATTTCTTCTAAAATACTAACTTCCACAATTGGCGTCAAAACGCTCCAGGGTTATCCAAAACCCACTCCGGACATACGCCCAAGTCCGAAATCATCATACGAACCTACTGGAACCTTCAGATCCCGATTCTGGGGTCGTTTACTTGAAATTCAAATCCTAGTTCATTCTTTCAACTTTAAGCTTTCGAAATGAGAATTCTCTTCCCAAATCAACTCTGGACTTCTCGAAATTCAATTCCGACCATGCGTCCAAGTCATAATACCTGAAATGAAGTTGTTCATGGCCTCCGATTGCTGAACAGAGTGCTAGTACTCAAAACGACATGTCGGGTCGTTACAAGGCCGGTATAGGACTTCAATGGCCTTGGAAGCCTGAATTCTGGTGGTGTTAGGGTGGAAGTTAAAGGAGGTGGATCGGGTTTGAGAAGCATCGAGAGAAGGGGGAATTCAAGGGCAGCTGGGGATGCAAAATGACTAGGGTTTGGGGGTAAGGGGAAATTAAAAAAGGAAAGATTAAAAGGTGGCCGTTGATCATTTTGATCAACGTCCTGGAGTGAATAGGGCATCTGGGCGGGTTGTTTAAAAAGGGTCGTGGGTCAGGTAGATCAAGAAATTGGGTAACTAGAGGTCCAAATCCGGCTAAAATTGAAATACAAATGGGCTATCATTTAAATAGCCATTTTTTCCTCATTTATTTTATAAAAAATAATAAATAATTTCTGGAAGTAAATTAAAGGCACTAAGATGATTAATAACATATAAATATAAAAATAATTAAATCTTAAAAGGGGCTAATATTGTAATTATATGCAATTTAGCTTTAAAACTACTAGATAATTTCATAAAATTATGCAAAAAATATATTAGCTATATTTTAGTATAAATATGAGAATTCCATAAATGAATTACCAAAATTATAATTTCAAAAATAATTATTTGATTTTTCTTGATAAAATAAGGCAATACATTGATTAAAAGAATCTTTTAAAAATTAGGGGAAAATAATAAAATATTGGGACAAACTTATATATGCATACACATTCTATTTTGAAGGTATATTTCATATTAAAAATACATGAAAAAAATTAGGTATCAACAATAATCCTATTTTGATTGCCACTTAAATTGGAAAAGACTCTCCTATACCCTTTTTCCAGGGGTAGGAAAAAGGAGGTGTGACAGAGATGCTTAGGTATTATTTGATCCAGGGTCCACCTATTCATATGTGTCATCTCTATTTGCTCGTTTTCTGGTTATTGCTCCTGAGCCCTTGGGCACTCCTATTCATGTGTCCACTCCTGTGGGCGATTTTGTGGTTGTGGATCAGATTTACTGGTCCAGTGTGATTACCTTCTATGGTTTCGAGAGTAGAGCAGATCTCTTATTTCTTGATATGATCGACTTTGAGGTCATTCTGAGCATGGATCGGTTATCCTCATACCACTCCGTCCTTGATTGCCATGCCAAGATTGTTACATTAGCTATGCTAGCGTTGCCTGGGTTGGAGTGGAAGAGTTCCACAGTCGATACATCTAATTGAGTTATCTCTTTCCTGAAGGCTCGGCATATGGTCGAGAAGAGGTGTTTGGTTTATCTGGCTTATGTTATGGACACCACCACAGAGTCTCCGACGATTGATTCAGTTCCAGTAATTTGGGAGTTCGCCGATGTGTTTCCTGCTGATCTTCCTGGCATGCCACCAGATCGCAATATTGATTTCTGTATTGATTTGTCTAAAGGTACCCAGCATATATCTATTCTACCGTACCGTATGGCTCCAAAAGAGTTGAAGGAGTTGAATGAGCAGCTTGAGGAGTTGCTAGCAAAGGGGTTTGTTAGACCCAGTGTGTCACCTTGGGGTACACCAATGTTGTTTGTAAAGAAGAAAGATGGGACTATGCGGATGTGCATTGATTACTGCTAGTTGAACAAGGCTACTATCAAGAACAAGTACATGTTGCCACGCATTGATGATTTGTTCGACCAGTTGCAGGGTGCTAGAGTGTTATCTCAGATTGACTTGAGATCATGGTACCATCAGTTGAGGATTCGGGACACAGATGTTCCAAAGACCGCATTCCATACCAGATATGGCCATTATGAGTTTCTGGTAATGTCCTTTGGCCTGACTAGTTCCCCAGCGGCGTTTATGGACTTGATGAACTGGGTGTTTAGACCTTGTATTGATTCCTTCGTCATTGTATTTAGTGATGACATTTTGATATACTCGCGTAGCCTAGGAGAGCACGAGCAGCATTTGAGAGTAGTGCTTCAGACCTTGTGAGAGCAGAAGCTATATGTTAAGTTCTCTAGGTGTGAGTTTTGGCTATAGTTAGTGGCATTCTTGGGGCATACTGTGTTAGGAGAGGGTATTAAGGTGGATCCCAAGAAGATTGAGGCAGTTTAGAGTTGGCCACATCCTACTTCAGTGACCAAGATCAGGAGTTTCCTGGGGTTAGCAGGTTATTACAAGCGATTCGTGCAGAGCTTTTCATCTATTGCATCACCTCTAACTAGATTGACCTAGAAGGGTGCTCCTTTTTTTTGGTCCGATGATTGTGAGGCGAGCTTTCAGAAGCTCAAAACAGCTTTGACTACGGCACCAGTTCTTGTATTGCCTTCCGGTTCAGGGATGTATACGTTATATTGTGACGCTTCACGTGTTGGTTTGGGTTGTGTATTGATGCAGGAGGGGCGAGTTATTGCATATGCTTCATGCCAGTTGAAGTTTCATGAGAAGAATTCTCCTGTGCATGATCTGAAGTTGGCGGCAATTGTTCATGCTCTTAAGATATGAAGGCATTATCTGTATGGGTTGACATGTGAGGTTTTCACTGATCATCGCAGCTTGCAGCATTTGTTCGAGTAGAGGGATCTCAACTTGAGGTAGCACAGATGGCTTGATTTATTGAAGGATTATGACATCACCATTCTTTATCATTCGGGCACAGTAAATATGGTCGCAGATGCCTTAAGCGGGAAAGCAGAGAGTATGGGTAGCTTGGTATTCATTCCACTAGAGGAGAGGCCACTAGCCTTGGACATTCTATCCTTGGCTAACACACTGGTGAGGTTAGATATTTCAGAGCCCAGCTGATTCCTTGCGTGTGTTATTTCTCAATCTTCGTTATTGGGGCAGATCAAGCCCGACAGTTCAATGATCCACACTTGGAGGTTCTCAAAGAGACAGTGTTGTAGGGTAATGCCAAGGAGGTTTCTATTGGTAAGGATGGTGTACTGCCACTCCAGGGTCACCTATGTGTTCCTAATGTTGATGGTCTAAGGGAGAGGATACTAGAGGAGGCACATAGTTCGCGATATTCCATTCATCTAGGTGCTATGAAAATGTATCCTGACTTGAGGCAGCATTACTCGTGGTGGAGGATGAAGAAAGATATAGTGGAGTATGTGGCTAGGTATTTTAATTGCCAGCAGGTTAAGTATGAACACCAGAGGCCAGGTGGCTTACTTCAGCAGATGCCTATACCAGAGTGGAAGTAGGAGCGCATTACTATGGATTTCGTAGTTGGGTTGCCCCGGACCTTGCGGAAGTTTGATGTAGTGTGGGTCATTGTTGATAGGTTGACCAAGTATGTACACTTTATTTCGATTATGACTACTTACACCTCAGAGAGATTGGCTTCGAGTTACATTGGGGAGATAGTCTGGTTGCACGGTGTGCCTATTTCTATCATATCAGATAGATTCCCTCAGTTCATTTCCCATTTCTAGAGAGCCGTTCAGAGTGAGATGGGGACTCGCATGGAGCTTAGCATGGCATTCCATCCTCAGACCGATGGGCAGTCAGAGCGGACAGTTCAGATTTTATAAGATATGCTCAGAGCATGTGTGATTGACTTTGGAGGGCAGTGGGATCATTTCTTGCCCTTGGCAGAGTTTGCTTACAATTACAGCTATCAGTCCAGCATATAGATGGCTCCATTTGAGGCTTTATATGGTCGCGATGTCGTTCCCCTATCGGGTAGTTTGAGTCTGGTGAGGCTAAGTTGTACGGTACAGACTTGGTGAAAGATGCCTTGGACAAGGTAAAGCTGATTCAGGAGAGGCTTCGCACAGCTCAGTCCAGACAGAAGAGTTATGCTCACCGGAAGGCGCGTGATGTATCATTCATGGTTGGCGAGAAGGTAATGTTGAAAGTCTCACCAATGAAGGGTGTTATGAGATTTTAGAAGAAGGGCAAGTTGAGACCAAGGTTTATTGGCCCATTTGAGGTGTTGAGGCGAGTTGGGAAGGTTGCTTACGAGCTTGTTTTCCCCCCAGCTTGTCAGGAGTTCATCCAGTTTTCCACTTATCGATACTGTGGAAGTATCACGCCGACTTGTCCCACGTATTAGACTTCAGTACCATTCAATTGGATGAGAGTCTAGGTTATAAGGAGGAGCCATTTTCCATTGTCGATAGAAAGGATCGCCAGTTGAGATCTAAGAGGATTTTCGCCGTAAAGGTCCAGTTGAGGAGGCGACCTGGGAGTCCGCGGAGGACATGCGAAGCAGATACCCCCATCTTTTTCCTAGCTCAGGTACTTTTCTATGTCTATTCGAGGACGAACGTTTGTTTAAGAGGTGGAGAATGTAACGACCCGACTGGTCGTTTTGCTTGTTAAGACCTCATCCCCCTAAATAAGACTTTCCGCACTTGCCTTAACTAATTTACGACCTGCGGGGATGGTTGGTTCGATATTTGGAAGAGTTTTAGTTGTAATAAGCACAATTTATTCCCTAAGAACTTCTTAAAAGGCTAGGTTTGACTGGACTTGTGTTTTGATGATCTCAGAGGCTCCGTAGGAAAATATGAGACCTGGGCGTATGCCTGGAATCAAATTCCGAAGTCCCTAGCCCGAGTAATGAATTTTTGTTAGAAATTGTTAAACTATAAATTTCAAGGATTTAATGGAATTGAATAATGATTGATCATATCGGTATCGGGCCTGTATGTTGGTTCTGGAGCCCGATACATGTCCAATATATCATTTAATACTTGACCGCAAAATTTGGTATCAATCTGAGTAGTTTAAGTATGTTTCGGCAAGTTAGAAGTGAATTTAAGAACTTGAAGTTCATAAGTTTGATTCAATTGGTTTTAGGGGTGATTCTTAGATTTATCATTATTTCAGGCGTTCCGAAGGTTCGAGCGATTCCGTTTCATGATTTCAAACTTGTCGGTATGTTCAAGCGGAGCCCAGGGGCCCTGAGCGTCAATCAGGCGAGGCTCGAGTGAAGTTGAAAAGTTTGGGAAGGAGCTAAAGCTCCAGCTATCTGTCATAACCGCACCTGGGGTTGGTCAGCTGCAGCTGCGAGACCGCAGAAGCAGTCTACTTCTCTTATATGCATAAGCGGCCAAAAGCACCCAGGCCAGGCCCAAAGCCGTACAAGCGATTGTTTTTCCGTAGAAGCGGAGTCGCAAAAACAACTTATATCTCACATATGCGGCCCAACGGCCCAGTCGAGATTCCATATAAGCGGGCGCCTTTACGCAGATGCGGTGGGCGTAGGTGCGACCTAGGACCGTAGATGAGGAAATCATTGAAGCAGTGAGCTTCATTTAACATGGGCTCCAGCCATTTTTGCACTCGTTTATTGGGCGATTTTGGAGCTCTTGAGAGAATATCCACCTAGCATCTTGAGGTAAGTTCATCCTCCTTATTTCAAACTTTAATATTGTGTTTTGGGTAGATTAACACACAAAGATTAGGAAAAATCAAGAGATTAAAGCAAAACTTATGGTTTTGATTGTCACACCTCCCTTTTTACGATTTAATACACCCCGTGAAGGGCGTAAAGGAGTTTTTCCAATTAAAGGACAGTCGGAACGGGATTTATTATTATTTAATGAGAGTCGCCACTTGGGAGATTAATGGTGTCCCAAGTCACCGGTTGAATCCCGAACCGAGGAAAATATGACTCTGTTAACAGTCCGCGAACCAAAAATGTGAATAAGGAATTATGTTAACCCGGGAGAAGGTGTTAGGCATTCCCGGATTCCGTGGTTCTAGCACGGTCGCTCAACTGTTGTATTTGATTTTATCTGATTTCAATACATGTTCTATTTTTATGTTTCTTTTATTAATAACCCACTTTTATTATATTTATTATTTATTTTACAAGAATTACAACGTCGTGAAAATGTATCTCGAACCACGCCGTACCAGTACGCCCGTGGCTTTTAACACATTTCGACTTGGTTGAGACTTGGATTTGGGTTACATAAATGTGCACCCGTATTTGAAAAAGTAATATTATTAACATACGCGCCTAAAGTGACTACGTATTTATTATCTTTGGGGAAGACCGTGAAATTCGCTAAACGGTCCATCCCGAATTTCTAAGTATTTTTTTTTATTTAAGCAATTATTGAGGGCCCCGTAATTATGTATTTAATTTGGCGAGACTCGTCTCATCATTTTATTAAAATGCCAATCTAAAGTATATTAAGTTTTCTGTTTTGTTTTGTCTCTAAAGGTTAGTTAACCTATGAACATGAATTTAACTTCCTTATATTCTTGATTATTTTCTTTATGGCATTGTTATACTTAGGACTTTAATTGATATTTTTTTTTAATTACTGGTAGCTTTGGGCCTTGCACTACTGGTCTAAACAAAATTTCATTAATCCTGTTTCATCTTTATTGGGCTTCAGAATCAGCCCAAGCAAACAACCACACAATAGGTTTCTAATGAAGGATCAAGGGATCAAATTTCTATGAGGTTATTGAATCTACAATTTACTTAATTATTAACATTTTTTTTACTTCTTATAAGCATGTTCAGTAGCAAATAAACGAAACACAACTTGAATTATTAAAATCTAAAATGAGTCTATTAATACTAACATATCGTTTTTAACGGATTTTAACTATTATTATCAATTTAAAATTCTAATATCCTAAAAATGCATAACTGAACTACTGAAATTTATTAACATGCTAAACAGGTTAAGCACATGAAATAATTGTTTGTACTTGTTAACTTCTAATAATCAAAGTTATACCTAGAACAAGAAATTAAACAACGCAATTTTTCAGATTCCTTTTCACATACTAATTACTTAAAACTATTCCAAATCTAACTATTAACTTCACTATTACAATGAATTCTAATTATTACTAGAAAGTTATCACAAATCAAGTATCACTACAATCCAAATATGCTAGTGAAACAGTCCGACAGTCCAATACAAAACTATTGAATGTCTAATTATGAATATTCTCAAATTGAATATACACAATAAACAGTATACATTTCCAGAAGATTACTCTCTTCCTATAGCTTCATCAATGTAAAATCGAAGAAGTACCTGGATTTGAAGTCAAAATGATTAGAAGAAGGATCAGCAGTAATTATTAGCAACAGCAGGATAGTAAACCGAAAAACAGCTTCAAAACTCAATGAATCGAACCACAGCAAGGATTTGGACCAAAAATCAAACACACTCGATCAATGCAATGTAATTCCACAGTATTTTGATTACCAGAACCAGAGAAAATCAACAAACAGCCTTCAAATTGAACTGAAGGTCAATGAAATAGTGGATTTTTGGATATTTCTACTAATTCTAATGTTTTCGAGTTTTGGAAGTAAGACTTTCGAAAATTGAATCTAAAGAGGCAGAAATTACTTGATGGATATTTTTTCAGATTTCAAAACTTGTAAAATGAGGCATTTCTATGCCTATTTATAGAGTTGGATTTGGAGGGAACTTCAAAATTTAATAATTGTATTTTAGCCCCTTCTTTATTTTAGTTTTATCCTTTTTCTTTTACTTGTAATTCAAATAACTAACCTTATTTATGAAAAATTATGCTAACACCCCAATCTAAAATCTTCTAACCTAGTGCAATCCCCTATTTGCCCTCATTTCTCTTAAAAATCTACCCCATTGCCCTTTTTCTATACCCAAACTACCCCCACTTCCTTTGATTTATTACTAATGGCTCCTTTTAAGATTCCCAAAATACCCCTGAAATTTGATTGTTTTTACTAAGTAACCTACTGTCCTTTTGCCCTTTACCCCCTGAATTATTTAACTATCAGATTTAACTAATATGACCCTAATTATTAAAACTAATCAGAATTTAACAAATTGAATTAACTAACGATTAGGAACATAACAGCTATAACCAAATTCTAACTAATGTCAATTAACCCTAAGTAATCAAATTAATTATTAACACTGACTAACAATTATCCAAAATTAATACTGACTATCAATTATCAAAATCAACAGCTATAACCAATCCTTATCCAATATCAACAAACAAAAACAATTAAAGAAATTTCTGTAAACAAAATCTAATTAACCTCTATTTTATGTCAAATTTATTTTCTTAAATGAAATTAATCAGAATCTATTTACTAATTGTTAAAAACCTAATAGTATCAAATTTTAATCCTAAAAACTATTTTAAAATAGAAAATAAACTATTCACTTAAACAGAAATCAATAAAAAATATAAAGAACAATCACATGCAAAAAATAACAGAAAATAAAGAAAAGGAATTGAAGAACTTATCTTGGTTTTCTTCTTCTTTTTTTTTTAGCTCGTTCGATCAATTTTTGAGCAGAGCTTATTTGAATCCTTTAGGATTCATGACCCGTAACATACCTAATGGAGTGTTTTCTAAAAGAAAACACCTATTAGGTGTGTTACGGTCATGAATCCCCAAGAATTGAACCGGGGATTCTTGACCGCAGAATCTTGATTTTAATATTTGGAGAGTCTTGGTGAGTTTTGAGATCAGTGGATATGGGGAATGGGTAGAGGACACTCAGGCGTATCTATGGTGTGAATTTGAGGTTATTTAGATGAAGTGTCGTTCGCCGGAGTTAGGGTTCCGGCGAAGCAATTTTGAATATTTGAGATGATGGGCTATGCTTGAAAGAAACGGAGTAGAGGGGTAGATTCAGGGTCTCAAGGCGGTCCTATGGTGTAATTTGGGAGTTGATTGGTGAAAGTGTCGTTTCCCGCCGGTAGGGTTCCGGCAGGTTGACAAGAAAAATAAGGGCGGCTCAAGTTGAGGAAGACGATGAGGGTAAAAAATGTTTTCTGATCTTTGGACTTTTGATATATGATATATATTAAAAAGTGTAACAATCAGCCACAACCGTTGGATTAATCCAATTGAACGGCTCAGATTCCTCGGGCAATTATACGACGTCGTTTCACTTATTAATGAGATCGGGTCTCAACAGTTGGATCAAGGTAATGAAGGGTCGAGATCAAACGCCTCTAAACGGCATCGTTTGGTTAGAGCTGGGGCTGACCGGGTAGGGAACTTTGGGTTGGGCGTATTTTTGAAGGGTTTTTGTTTGGGCTAATCCAAATAAGCCCAAAAATGTAAACCAAGCCTATTTTCTTCAATTTTTATTTATTTTATTTATTTATGTATTTGTTTCCCATTTTATAACTTTGTATTTATTTTTATTTTTGTATTTTATATTTTCCAGATTTATTTTTATTATTTTTTCTGATTTTATTAAATTGTTAAACTAAAACTAATTAAATTCTAAAATCTATTTAATAACTATTTTATAGCAATTTCCAATTAAAACACTAAAATGCTATTTTT
>MU772046.1:8070-34610 GCA_026770625.1 Nicotiana glauca
TTGCGAATTGCAGATTGATGCTTAATAATCACAAGAGCGTGGGATTTATACAGGTGTGCAAAGGCAACAGTCATGGGACTTTGTGCGATGTGGGAACTACGACATTTGTCTTCGAAACGGACTCGGACTCGTTAAGGAAGGCGGTTGAAGTTTTCATTCTCCAAGTCAATAATGAAGTAACGAGAGGAGATTCTTTGGCATTAACAAGGCTGAAATTTTTGTTCTACTCTACGTGTCATTTTAAAACAAGTTTAGAAAAAGGGAGAAAAAATGCAATTGACAAACATTTGGAATTGACTTTGAAGACATCATGCTTTTGTGAAAGGATTCAAATGCAAACAAACTGATCTTGGCATGAATAAATAAATGGGTCATTTTATTAAAGATTAGATTATTAAGTGATTCTTAATCTGATTGTTTGGAGGAAGTATGCGGTTTCAGAGATATGTACTTCAACTCTAGTTTTGGGTAAATATCCCGACAAGCATTGAAGTAGGGAGCATTTGTAGGCATGCAAATTTAATTCAAACGGAAAATTGGATTATATTTTAAATATACTAGTCCAAATAAATATTATGGGCTAATATAATTAAATTAATTATATAAGTTCCATATAAATGGATTAAATAAACAAGTCTTAATCTATTGGGCTAGCCCATTTAATTGAGCTAAAGTGATGAGCCCACTTTACTAAGCCCAAGATGTCATCTTCCTAGAGGCCCAGTTTGGTGCCACGTGTCAAATGACGTGGCTCCAAGTCAAGCGGAAGAGTCAATAGGATCATGCCATGTGTCAAAATGACAAGGCATGCCAAGTCATACTAAAAGGCCAATGAAATCGCGCCACGTGTGCAAGTGACATGTTCTGGCCAATCAAATGCGGCCATGTCACACTTCAATTTGATTGGTCGGAAAGAGTTTGTTCTTATCACAACTCTTCCCTACCACAACTATAAATAGGGGTCTTCATAACCCAAAAATGAGACCAGAAGTTATAACAAAAAGCAAGAAAGAGCTCGTGGATCAAACGCTGCAAATTCCCCCACAAGTTTCAAGCTTCAAGTTCAAGTTCAAGAAATCAAGTTCAAGCTCAAGAACGAAGAACAAATCAAGGTCAAGTTTCAAGCAATCAAGCTAAAGCTCAAGAACAAGATCATCGTTCGTGGCGACAACTACAAATTCAAGATCAAGCTCAAAGGCCCTTGAATTTATTTACTATTTAAAAAGCAGAATCAGAGGAGTCATAGAGATTGTACACTCAAATATTCAAAATCAAATACTACGATTGTTGCAATATTTTTCGGTCTTGATTTTATTTTCTCGTCCGCAAATTTATTGTCTACACCTTTGATCATACTTTACTAATGTCTAATTATGGTCTTATAACAGTGACATAGTACCTAGGTGTAAATCATTACAAAAATAGAATAAGGTGTAAATTACAACAAAACAAAAAAGTGAATACATTAGGGGTGGAAATTGCAAAAAATCCATTTCCAACCATAATCTTTTATTTTTTAAATCAAACATAATTATGTTGAGATTTATTTTGGGACAATACCCTAGGTTATGGCGACCATGATCTTGCCGGCTTTAAAGATCTTTCTTAACTTGTTTTGCCTCATCCTCTCTAGTTGGCAAGTCCTTTCTTCATGACTCTTCTATCTCTGTTCATTCTTCTCTCAGGTTCCATTCCTCACTCTGTTTTGGACTTTTCCAGATACACACACTTATGGTCACAAGGATCAAACAAATAAGGGACACGTGAATGAGCAACAAAAATGGGGATTAATTTTTTGTCAGGTCTTTCTAGTTCATTAGTTGATTAAAGTGATGGATCTAAGTGATAAAGTGAGTGATGAAGATCCACGGTTGAACCGTTTTACCTTTGATCATACTTCACTAATTTCTAATTATGGTCGTATGACAGTGACATAGTAATCACATAGTATTAAAGAAGATAAGCTGGCCGAACACATGTGACTAGGTGTTACTATAAGGATATAAAGCTTCACTTTCTGTATTTCTTTTAAGTTTGATGCATGTCATTTGTACATATGCTGCAACTCTACAATGTTTGTAGGAGTTGATAAAAATAATGTCATACAATTTAAATGGATATATTTTATGGTAAGTTGATCTCGTAGTCCTTTTGTATTGGCAATGAAAATTTTATATTAATATTAATTATAATGGTTTATTGCCAGATGTGTTAGTGAACATATATATATACATATATATATATACATACATATATATATATATATGTGTGTGTTAAAAATACAAAGCCCCTTAGCAAAATATTGTTCACCATTTTTACCCCTTAAAAGCATATTTCACATTGAATAAAATTATAATCAAGTTTTTTCAAATTTTAGGACTTTAAAATCAACTAAAATTTGTCATTAAATCCTTCCTTATTTAACTAGGTAAAAAATAATAATATTTAGGATTTTAAAATTAAATCTATTACCTTATATGAATATTACATTTAAATTAGGTATAGATGATAAGCAACATAAATAAAAGAAAGGGAAAGTACGGGGTTGGTGGATAATAATGGAGGTGGTCACGTTAATAACTTTTTGACGTTACCATTTATATGAAATTCTTTTTATATTTAAATATTTTACAATATACATGCCTGTTTCACTAATAATACTATCCTATATTATATATTTAGCTTTCAAAAAATTTAAATTAATTACTAAGTACAACTATTAATGATAGTGATGAGTGAAAATCAATAACAAACTGCAAAATTATCAATTATTTCAACAAGATAATTTATAGGATCTTTTAACCTTTCCGAATAATGATAAATTTAGCTGAATATACGTGGATTTCTTGACTATAAAAATAATTGTGGTATCTAAAAGGGCATTCTTATGTTAGAATTTATTTATGGTATATAGTGATTCTTTATTCTTTGAGATTTGCAAAAATTTAAAAGAAAAAAATTTATTGAAGTTGAGTTGGCATTTATTATAATTTTTTTTAATCAATTTCAACAATTTGATGACTTACCGTTACCTTTTATATACAAAAAATTTGATCGTAAAATATTCACTCAACATTAGTCATTTTGTTATAAATAGAGTTCTATTTATGGTGAATGTCTATATTTAAAGAGATTCTAGGATTTATTACTTGGTGGCCAAGTCACCATCTCCCTACATATAGAGGGTTCTATTCCATTGTAATTCATCACAAATCAATAAGAATTCTCTCTCCCTACTTGTCACGATCCAAAATTCACTAAGGGTCGTGATGGCGCCGGGCACCTCTGTCAGGCCAACCAACTAACTCATCAATTAATTCCTCTTTTAATACTTTTGAAAATCTAAGGTTTTTCCTTCCATTTTTATGAATAAAAGTTCACTACTAGAATTCGAATTTAAACAATAACAGTTAGAACAAATCCGTTGTAAACCCTCCCAGAAACCCGGTGTCACAAGTACATGAGCGACTACTGATAAGAGAAATAAAATACAACGTCCGCCCCGAATACAGTGGGCGGAAAGTAAATACAGTACATTGGAAGGAACTACTCTAGCTGCGGTCGCCTCAATGATGCAGCTCACCTAGTCCCAGCGTCGTCTATGCTGCTACACCCAATAGGCTGCTAGAGGTGTATATATACATGTGCAATAAAATGCACAGAAGTGTACTATGAGTAGATAATCAACGTGTACTCAGTGAGTATCCCGCCTAATTCCGAAGGGGTAGAGATGAGATGGCCAACTCCGACACTCACTAGAGGTCAATTAACAATATTTTATAAGTGCGAGAATAATCATGGATTTGTATAAAAGTTCTTATTGTAAAGCCAGCGAACTGGTAAACACCTTCAACAATAAATCAAGGGCTTCTAAAGTCTGTTCTTTATTATCTGATCAGTTTATGTCAAGCCACATAGGGCCAATTCCATATTTACAAATTTTCAAGTAACAGATAAACATGCGCAAATAATACCGAGGTCGACGGCCCGCTCCAACAGAATGTAAATTGTGCATTGCCGAGGGTCGAGCGACACGAACCATAGATGCATCTATTATCACCGAGGCGTTCGGCCAGTTCCATAATTAAACACATATCCTGCTCGCGAATCATCCATGCGACGTAGGCACACATAAAGTATATGCTCAATCAGTCAAATAATAACTTATCGGGGAATATTTATTCAAATAAAATTAATTCTCCTTAAAGAATTTAAGAAATGAAGTTTAATTCTTTTAGAAATTTACTTATTTATTCGATGTGAGTTAAGCAATTCAAGCTACCAATGTGTTTACAATTAATCCACGTACACTTGATTTTGGGTCCTAACTATCGGGACAATAGCATAATAGTAGCTACGCACAGACTCTCGTCATCTCGTGCGTACGTAGCCCCCACAAATAGGAGCACATAATCAATTACTTCACTTATGGGGTAAATTCCCTCTCACAAGATTAGAAAGGAGACTCACCTCGCTCCGAGGATCCACAACCGGCATTCTACATTCTTCCGAAGACTCCAATTAATGCGCCACGCTCCAGACTAGCCAATGGTTATGCAAATCCATTAATATATGCTCCAATATTCATTACAAACTAATTTATAGCAATTCTTAACCCCGATTGGAAAGTTGGCCAAAACGCCCTCGGGCCCACGTGCCCGGAATCCAAAACTTTTCGAAGATAAAGTTTACCCATAACCTTAGGAACTCAAATATATTATTTTCTCTTAATTCCATACTCAATTCCAAGAATATGATTTTCTAGATTTTCCACCCAAACCCCAATTTTTTTACATTAATTTTCATGCCTAAATCCATACATAATCAACGTAGTTAGCTCATAATGGGTGAGAAAAACTTACCTTAGCATGGTTGATGAAGATCCTCTCTTGAACCCTCCAAAAATTGCCAAATTAAGTGGGAGAAATGAGTGAAATGAACAAAATCCGACTTTTAAAATAACCCTTCTACCTTCAGCACTTTTCGCTTCAGTGGTGCTATTTCCGCTTCTGCGGATACTGCTTTTGCGGTTGATGGCCGCTTCTGCGGGTTATCAAGTCACCCGACGAACCGCTTCTTCTGCGGAACAAAATCCACTTCTGCAGTTCCTGGCCAAACGTGCACTTTCCGCTTCTGCGTCTGCCAAGCCGCTTCTGCGGCTCCAAAACCGCAGAAGCGAAAATACCAAAAGCAGCAGGCCTAAAATTTCATAAGTCCAAAAAATCTCTGCTTGGCCACCCGAACTCACCCCGAGGCCCCTGAGACCTCAACCAATCCCAAAACACATTACGGACTTGCTCGAGGCCTCAAATCATAACAAACAACGCCAAAACCATGAATTACACCCCGATTATAGCTTTATGAACTTTGAACCTTCCAACTTCCATTTCCGATGCTTAAACCTATCAAATCACGTCTGATTGACCTCAAAGTTTGCACACAAATCATATTTGACATTACGGACCTACTCCAATATCCGGAATTGGATTCCGACCCCGATATCAAAAAGTCAACCTCCGGTCAAACTTCTCAAAAACTTTCAAATTTCTATCTTTAGCCAAATGGCTCCAAAATGACCTACGGACCTCCGAATTCACTTTCGATCACGCCCACAAATCCAGAATCACCATACGGAGCTATTCACAGTCTCGGAATCCCAAACGGACATCAATAATACTGAAATGTACTTCAAGCCAAACTTATGCAATTCGTTCTAAAATGCTAACTTCCACAATAGGTGCCAAAATGCTCCCTGTTATCCATAACTCAATCCGGGCATACGCCCAAGTCCGAAATCATCATACGAACCTGCTGGAACCTTCAGATCCCGATTCCGAGGTCGTTTACTTAAAATTCCAACCCTAGTTCATTCTTTCAACTTTAAGCTCCCGAAATAAAAATTCTCTTCTCAAATCAACTCTGGACTTCCCGAAATGAAATTCCAACCAGGCGTACAAGTCATAATACCTGAAATGAAGCTGTTCATGGCCTCCGACTGCTGAACGGAGCGCTAGTACTCAAAACGACCGGTCGGGTCGTTACATTCTCTCCCACTTAAACATACGTTCGTCCTCGAACGTGTGAGAACTATACTGGAGTGGTCTGAAATCATTGTTTAGCACCTCATGCACCTTCCTGTGCTATCACAACTTAGTTGAGCACATTAGCTCGATAAGTTCTGAAGATACTCCCTTTTATTCAAACAATTAAGCCTTAGAGCCCAATTCCAACATCCGGAATTCTATGCAGGCCTGTTTCCAACATACGATCACTGTATCAATCACTATATGTTGTACTCAAACATGACCGCATAACTCTGCTGAATTCACACTTTGCATCACTTTACTCATAGGACCACAATAACATTCTGTTTGAATTAATCGAAATTCCACGAATACGATGCTCCTATTGCACCTCATGATCTACATAGGCCTTACTCTAACTATTACAATATCGCCACGACGGATGAGATGCCGAAATTCATAATCAACTGCCGAGTCAACCAATCATTGAGTCTATACTTCTGACAAGAAACATTACCACATTCTAAACCTAATAATGACTTTTTCTCCTTAGTATACTTCATATAATCAGGTTACACTGATCTTAAATCCCATAATCTCATCTTATCCAGTACGAACTACTCGGCAATAAGCCACTCCGAATGCGATCACAAGTCTCATATGACGCCACAATGTGCCAATGGCCACCAATCCAAACACAACACAATGGGAAATCGAACTCTGGAAGGAATTACCTAACTCCCGCACTACTACAGACTTTCCTTAGAAAATAGGAAGCAGGACATTCAAAATTAGCATATAGAAAACTACACTCATCATCATACTGTCGCGGCGTGCAACCGGGTCCAAATAACTTACCCATGGTGGCGTGCCACCAGATCCAAATAACATACATATGGCGGCGTGCCACCCGATCCAAATAACGTGCCCATGGCAGCGTGCTACCCCGATCCAAATAACATGCCCATGGCGGCGTGCCACCCGATCCACACATTGATCTCACATAAGGAGATTGCACTTCGAGCTAAATCTGCTCATTACAATAAAAATATTGAATTTCGATCGTAAGCATGCTAAGTGCATAATACCATCTCTGAGAAAACACATAGCGCTATAGGCCACAAAACTCAAGCACAACTGAGGTGCGATACAAGATCTAAATCTCAAGCGCCATCCTGCTCACCTAACATCATCGCAACGCGAAACCTCAACACACACACAATTTCTCAGGCTGTCTCAAAACTCACACAGTGCAATGTATCACTTCATGAAATATCTGACAACGAGATGACACCCTGACTACTCCATAAGGAGCGTATTACTGAAATGAACACCGCTGGCCTACCATAAAGCCCAAATTCACATTTAAATCCACCCACTGACCTCAAGTCGATCCTGATCATATCAAATTAAGCCAATGACCTTTCAAAGGTCCATACTAATTTCCTTCTTCTCATAACACACAAGAACAAACGTCATAACCGGAACAAACGTCATAACCGGAGCAAACCTCCTCGGTTTATAACCCAATACACTAAGTGCCCTCCAGGCATAAATTCTCAAATTAATGATATAACCACAATCCTCATACTTGGTTTAAATCTTTAGCCAATCAAGTGACTACATGTCACACTTATACAATCTTCCCGTGGGACATGCTCCAACAATCTTCCGAAATACATAACGGGTCCGCACATCTAAACCATTGGACGCACTAACACTGAAAAGCGATCCAAAATCCTTAACCAGAATGTGAAACCTCTTCCTCAATACATCGATCTCAGGTGACGCTGAAGACAATACCAATTTACTTTAATCATCCAACCACTTGTTTGCTCATCCGAGCCCGTGATATCCTTGCCAGCCCAAGCTGCAACATTGATCCTTACTTCAAATTCCCATGCTACTCACTGCACCTAATGTGCCAAAATACGATAGAACATGATTTTCATCATAACCCCAAAACCGTTAATATTTTAACACTTTGTCATATAAGAGCTTTGCATTTTACTCACTTCTAGAGAACCATAGCAACACACAGGTAAATTCCCATAACCGTAGAATATGCAAATCTGCAAGTAGTGGTACAAGTCACCATAACCCCTTCCGGAATCTATTTTCCCACATAACAAGCCATAACAATAGAAGGCTTCTGAATGACACCCATTACGGTGACCAGCAGACCTCACTCGTACCATCACAAATCATACGCACAACTTGATCACGCTGGATGAACTAACCTCAAATCCCAATATGCCCAAAGTTAACTGTGGCTAATCAATCCCTTTTTCTTCCAATTTATCCTTGAATCCTTTGGAAATACTACTGACTCTCTTCTTCACATAACATACTCCATCTACACTCATCCCGAGTGACCTTGAATCACTAGACCATGCTATCTCAACCCCTACGGACCATTTCGTACTTCCCAATTGCTACATCACAAGCCAACCATCATAGAACATTCTGTGCCACTTCTCATAAGCTGCTTTCCAAGCTTGATTCTTAATTGTACTTATAGGCTCGAAATCTTTAAGCACCATACTTTACTTCTTTTGAATCCATTAGGACCGTTACTGAGAGCCACCAGCTCTGACTTATTCCCGAATATACTCAGCTCCATAAATCTCATAGCACATGAATACCTTCTCGACTAGGCACCCGGCGAAATCACTTCCTCCGAAACTTGTATCTATAAAAGGTATAAATCCTGAACCTTCCTCCAACTCCGAACATGAGCCAATAAGGCCAACCATAGCATGCCTCCAACAATTCATTTGCTCAAATTACCACTTATGGTATTTTTCCGTAGCTGAGATAACCCACCAAGATATTAATAATTGGAAACCTCGCAAGTAGCTAACCATGAAACCCAAATCATAAACGGTGGGACCCTCCCACTTAGCTTGAAGCCATAATTACCAAAACTCATGGAGTTCACTATTATTCTAAACCTCTTGTTGACATAACATTGTGCAATCAATCGCCAGCCTTCTCGATATCTTACAGTAGAAACCCAATTGGATCCTCTAAACCATTAACGCCATTCACACAACAATTCCCTTTTGCTGCATATCTGGTAGAACTCTTAATAGAAGCCTCGCCAACCATGCGATTGCTAACCTGCTCATAGGGATACCCCACCTGTGGAAACCATCTCCCGACATCTTCCAACGCTACTATACAGGGCACAATTACGACATTAATAACCCATCCTGAGTCCGAGCTCACTCTCCAGCTGCACAAGTCCATTCACCCCTCATGGACATCCATTGATTGTGCGACAACATCCCTTCACTTCAAGGTCATGCTACGTCTTTCTTCACTTCATGCAGCTCCTTTCTGTCATATCCAATCTCCTGTCGCATAACAACACTATGCTTCGAATTAATCTACCGACTTCCATTGCCCGTTGCTAAAATCCCAGATCCTTCCAAACTATCCTTAGGCGCGTAGTCATCCTACTACCGGGCCCTATACAGCCCCACCACTCTCCCACTTTGGGAAAACTCACTCCTTTAATTGGCTGCTCGGCCTGCGGTCCCTAAGCCTGGCCTTTTAGAAGTTTAAAACTCCGTCGGACACTTCCCATATGTCCTCCTCATCTTTGTTGCTCAGTCGTTGCCTTAATAAAATTTATCTTCATAGTACTTGAATTCCACGATTTTCTATTAATTCCAAACCTTTCCGAAGGTCGTCTTTATCGAACCGTCAATATCAAAACACTGATTCAATCCAAGACCACCGCACCCTACGATGTCTGATAGTTTCATCCCCGATACTATTTCACAACATCATGCCCCAAGGGCGAATCGTAGAAGATCATAACACCGATAAGCTTAATACGTCCAATTAGGACCACAGCACCTCAATAGAGAAGAGATCTCCTTCACGCTTGCAATTACCACGTTTCAATACTTCCACTAGTCCACATCTGACCATCCTTAGTTCGATTGACTTTTCACTGTTGGGAATAAAATACTGAATCCCTTTGATTACACACTAAGTAAACCTCCCTTCAATTCATTCATTGGCCCGACACGTGGGCAAACATCCTACCATCACAACAACACTGCGGAATAATCGGTCATGAGCATCATGGCAATATGTGCCTAGCCTCAAGGCTCTCAGAAGTTCTGTTACTGAGCTAAAATATTAGAATATCCTTCCAAAGTTCGACTATAATAGTCTAATCAACTATACCGGGAAAATTATCCCGCACCACATTTGTAGTGCCATTACAATCCTTCAATTTTTGATTTATGACAAGCGCTCGTGTCGCATAAGATTGAGTAGTAAGAAATCAAAGGCATAAGCCTCAAAGGAATCGAACCGCACGATAAGGAAATCAAGAAGGGAAGTACTCCTAACAGTCCTGCAGCCTCCCGAGGATAAGTACAGACGTCTCCGTAACGATCCGCGAGACTCTACTAGACTTGCTCATGACTCGTGAGACCGATGGGAACCTAGTGCTCTGATACCACTTTGTCACGACCCAAAATCCACTAAGGGTCATGGTGGCGACAAGCACCTCTGTCAGGCCAGCCAACTAACTCATCAATTAATTCCTCTTTTAATACTTTTTAAAATCTAAGGTTTTCCCTTCCATTTTTATAAATAAAAGTTCACTACTAGAATTCGAATTTAAATAATAACAGTTAGAACAAATCCGTTGTAAACTCTCCCAGAAACCCAGTGTTACAAGTACATGAGCGACTACTGATAAGAGAAATAAAATACAACATCCGCCCTGAATACAATGGGCGGAAAGTAAATACAGTACATTGGAAGGAACTACTCTAGCCGCGGTCGCCTCAATGATGCAGCTCACCTAGTCCCAGCGTCGTCCATGCTGCTACACCCAATAGGATGCTAGAGGTGTATATATACTTGTGCAACAAAAATGCACAGAAGTGTAGTATGAGTACGTAATCAACGTGTACTCAGTGAGCATCCCGCCTTATCCCGAAGGGGTAGAAACGAGATGGCCAACTCCGACACTCACTAGAGGTTAATTAACAATATTCTATAAGTGCGAGAATAACCATGGATTTGTATAAAAGTTCTGATTGTAAAGCTAGCGAACAGGTAAACACCTTGAATAATAAATCAAGGGCTTCTAAAGTCTGTTCTTTATTATATTATCAGTTTATGTAACATAGGGCAAATTCCACATTTACAAATTTCCAAGTAACAGATAAACATGCGCAAATCATGCCGAGGTCGACGGCCCGCTCCAACAGAATGTAAATTGTACACTGCCGAGGGTCGAGCAGCACGAACCATAGATGAATCTATTATCACAGAGGTGTTCGGTCCGTTCCATAATTAAACACATATCCTGCTCGCGAATCATCCATGCGACGCAGGCACACATAAAGTACATGCTCAATCAGTCAAATAAGAACTTATCCGGGAATATTTATTCAAATAAAACCAATTCTCCTTTAAGAATTTAAGAAATGAAATTTAATTCTTTTAGAAATTTACTTACTAATTCTATGTGAGTTAAGAAATTCAAGCTACCAATGTGTTCACAATTAATCCACGTACACATGCTTTTGGGTCCTAACTACCCGGACAATAGTATAATAATAGCTACGCATGGACTCTCGTCACCTTGTGCGTACGTAGCCCCTACAAATAGGAGCAAATAATCAATTACTTTACCTTTGGGGTAAATTCCCCCTCACAAGATTAGAAAGGAGACGCACCTCACTCTGAGGATCCACAACCGACATTCTACATTCTTCTGAAGACTCCAATTGATGCGCCACGCTCCACACTAGCCAATGGTTATGCAAATCCATTAATATATGCTCCAATATTAATTACAAACTAATTTATAGCACTTCCTAACCCCGATTGAAAAGTTTGCCAAAATGCCCTCAGGCCCACGTGCCCGGAATCCAAAACTTTTCGAAGATAAAGTTTACCCATAATCTTAGGAACTCAAATATATTATTTTCTCTTAATTCCTTACTCAATTCATGTCTAAATTCCAAGAATATTATTTTCTAGGTTTTCCACCCAAACCCCAATTTTTTTACACTAATTTTCATGCCTAAATGCATACATAATCAATGTAGTTAGCTCATAATGGGTGGGAAAAACTTACCTTAGCATGGTTTATGAAGATATTCTCTTGAACCCTCCAAAAATCGCCAAATAAAGCGGGAGAAATGAGTGAAATGAACAAAATCCGACTTTTAAAATAACTTATCTGCCTTCAGCTCTTTTCGCTTCAGCGGTGCTATTTCCGCTTTTGCGGATACCGCTTTTGCGGTTGATGGCCACTTATGTGGCTTATCAAGTCACCCGACCAACCGCTTCTGCAGTCTAACCATCGCAGAAGCGACTTTGCTTCTGCGAAACAAAATCCGCTTCTGCGGTTCCTGGCCAAACGTCCACTTTCCGCTTCTGCGTCTGCCAAGCCGCTTCTGCAGTTCCGCTTCTGCGGCTCCAAAACCGCAGAAGCGAAAATACCAGAAGCAGCAGGCCTGAAATTTCAAAAGTCCAAAAACTCTCCGCTTGGCCACCCGAACTCACCCTGAGGCCCCCGAGACCTCAACCAAACCTACCAACTAATCCCAAAACACATTACGGACTTGCTCGAGGCCTCAAATCATAACAAACAACGCCAAAATCATGGATTACACCCCGATTCAAGCTTTATGAACTTTGAACCTTCCAACTTCCATTTCTGATGCTTAAACCTACCAAATCACCTTCGATTGGCCTCAAATTTTGCACACAAATCGTATTTGACATTACGGACCTACTCCAACTTTCGGAATCAGATTCGGACCCCGATATCAAAAAGTCAACCTCTGGTCAAACTTCTCAAAAACCTTCAAATTTCTATCTTTAGCCAAATGGCTCCAAAATGACCTACGTACCTCCGAATTCACTTCCGATTGCGCCCACAAATCCAGAATAACCATACGGAGCTATTCAGTCTCGGAATCCCAAACGGACATCAATAATACTTAAATGCACTTCAAGCCAAACTTATGAAATTTATTCTAAAATGCTAACTTCCACAATAGGCGCCAAAATGCTCCCGGGTTGTCCATAACCCAATCCGGGCATACGCCCAAGTTCAAAATCATCATACGAACCTGCTGGAACCTTCAGATTCCGATTCCGAGGTCGTTTACTTAAAATTCCAACCCTAGTTCGTTCTTTTAACTTTAAGCTCCCGAAATAAGAATTCTCTTCTCAAATCAACTCTGGACTTCCCGAAATCAAATTCCGACCATGCGTACAAGTCATAATACCTGAAATGAAGCTGTCAATGGCCTCCGACTACTGAACGGATCGTTAGTACTCAAAATGACCGATCGGGTCGTTACACTACTTTTCTCTACAATATTGTTCTTCTTCTTTTATTGTTTCATAACACATTATCAGCACAAGACTCTATCTAATTGAGTAGAAGCTTTGGAATTGAGCATAATGATTGTCAATTATTCCATGAACTTCCTTCATGATTAAATTTTAGATTTAAGGTAAGTATTTTACTTTATTTTTCTGTTTTAAATTCTTGAAATTCCATAATTTGATTTTATATACAAGCAAAGACAACAAGGTTTGATTATATCTCTAATGGAGTTTGTAAGAAATTATAACCACCTGAAGTGATAAATTTCTATGCCTCGCCATGATCAAATTCATGTATGATTGTGGGCAAAGAATTGAAAACTCGTCCCATTGAATTTGCTCCATTCTCATTCACTTAAGAGAATGTGATAGTAGTATGTGATATGTCTGAAAGACGACAATATTATTAATATGAATGCATCAATGGATGTGGACATGAAAATAGACGAAATTATAATCGTCATCATTGTGATAATGAGAATAATAATGATTCTCAAAATAATCCTTCACTCTGTGAAAGTAATATTTGTCATCAATTTGACATGAGATTTTATTAAGCACATATAGATGATTTTGGTTCATTTATGATGTGAATGTGACAACATCTGATTTATGAATACATATTCATTCTTGGAAGAATATGAACGTGCTAGTGGTAGTGAATATACCACACTCACCTCTAGAAGGAGGTTTGAGATGCTATAAGAAAATAATGTCATTATTATGGCATAAATGGTCATTGGTCATGTACTTATTGTACGCCAAAATATTGTGGCATTATGATTATTAAAAGACAAAGTAATGCAAGAAACGTATCTTGCATATTTTGACCATGACCATAATGGTATAACTTTCTCTTTAAGAGAGATATTCACCATATGGATGTTGATGAATGTGTGGTAGTACCAAATTAATTGAGAGCTCTAGAAGAGCTAATTATTACTACTTTGGAGAAACACAATTGATTACCAATACGATATTGTGTTGTAGTAAGTCTCAAAGAAACTTATTCAGTTTCCAAAATATACGCGAAAGCGATTGATTATATTGAGACTATAAATAAAGGAAAGATTTAATATCTTCTATTACTACAGCTTGTAGCTGGGTAATATGTATGTAAAAAGCTACCCGCTTTATTCTCCAGTTTGTACTACACAAATAAAAGAATACCACAATAAAATGGATGTTTATTGATATAAAAATCCATATCATAATAAACTTGAAGTTTATTGATAATTGCACACATCATGGTATAAATCTAAAGTTTATCAATATTAATAATTTATTCAGTTGGCATAATTTATTTAGCCATGTCAATTTAAGTATGATGTGTAAAAATAATAGAGAATTTACATGGTAAAATATTAAAGAACTAGAAAGTTCTTTACGAATTCTTATATTGGTTGTTCTCATTAATTAACAGATCAACTAAAATTGGGATTGAATCCCATGAATGCTGGAAATATCAAAGGTGAATATAGGCCCATTCACCTGCCATGTATACCACATAAGATGCATCTATGAGATGGTTACATGTGCAATTATTATTAACCCGCAACATGGTGTTTGCGAGGTAACTTGCTCAATAATTTAATTTAGAGCATATTCTAAATTTTCTATTCAAGAAGTTCATCTTGATAAGTTGGTGTACATTACAGCTGATTTAGCAAAATGATTTATTGAATGTCTCCACTTAATATCTAAATAATTGCTTATGAGAACCAAATTTTGTATATCAGTTTGGTATACGTTATATACAAAAGTATATTATATTCTCCCCTCACAAGTGATTCAGGGTCAGAAAACCAAATAATTTCATCTTATTATTATTGATGTGCGGTGTATATTTTGATTAACATCATAAAGCACAAACATGAGTTCTCAAAGTTGAGGAAACAAGTTAGTTTTTCTAACATAAGGGGGAGACATGATAAACAGTTGAGAAAAAGTTACATGGAATGAATTATCATTTACACATCTAAATCTTCAAATAAAATAACATGAATTTGAAGTTTATAAAAAGGATAATTCGTACGCAATTTATTGCAAAGCATGCCAGATGCATTTGCTGACCAGAAGAAAGTAACTATATTCTCACTGCAGATGCTCCTATTATAATAAGTCCTAGGAGGACAAAGTCTATGATAAGCTTAAAGCGTATAGACAATCAGTTTCAAATAAACTTCTTGATAAAGAAGATGAGCAAATGATCAAAATGATCATAATAAAGGAGGAAAGTGATCTAGAAGATCACATAACATAACACTTCATAAAATCTCATGAGAGATTCAGGTACCTGAATATATGAATGAAGAGATCTCTATGTTATGTCTTTATGAAAGATAAGGAGGTTGGAACCGATATAAAATGTTCGTCGACGACATCATGATAGCGAAACAATTCAAGTAGGATTGGGTTCATATGAAAGACATGTTGTTTTGGGCCTGCAGTTCAAACACTTGAAAGTATAAAGTCAATAGTGTGTGCAATCACTTTTATTTATCCTATATGTCTAGCATGACATGAAAAGTTGATATGTATCTAAAGTCTATTTAAATGGCTTATTTGACTATACTTATATGACAATCCTCAAATGATTTAAATTGCTCGAAGCATATACAATCTTGATCTTGCAGTACCACATCCTCAATGCAATTTATGCACAAATGTGTCTTGCTATAACTATAAGCATGATAATGTGATAGCGAGAATAACTCCATAGAGATATCGAAGAGCCATTCTGCGATATTTATGAAGACATTATATCTCTATCAAGAATGATGATTTCAAGGTGCAATATATTCATTCAAGTTAATATGGCTGATTTCTTTATCAAATCTCTACCAATGATCTCTTGAAGATGGCGCACAATATTGGAATGTGAAGACTCAAGGATGTGAATTGATGCTCTCATCGGGGGGAGTTAATGCGCGTTGCACTCTTTTTTCCCTTGCAATTGGTTTTGTCCCACTGGGATTTCCTTGCAAGATTTTTAACGAGGCAACCAATAGACGCATTTCTAAACGTGTGTACTCTTTTTCATTTTCTAAAATTTTTTTTTCTATTGGGTTTTCTTTTAGTTAAAGTTTTAACGAGGCACATTATCTGTTGAATAGACATTCAAGGGGGAGTGTTATAAATAGAGTTCTATTTATGGTGAATGTCTATATTTAAAGAGATTCTAGGATTTATTACTTGGTGGCTAAGTCATCATCTCCCTACAAATAGAGGGTTCTATTCCATTGTAATTCATCCCAAATCAATAAGAATTATCTCTCCCTACTTTTCTCTACAATATTGCTTTTCTTCTTTTATTGTTTCATAACACATTTTTAAATTTTGCATTATTCCATATACATTTTCGCTTTAGGCACTATACGATCAACCTGTTATTCCAAATCTCTAAAAGAACAAAACAATTGAGTTTATTTTTTATTTTCTTTGTTTTGACTCTCTGGAGAATCGCGAGAAGTATATATAACAACCAGATGATATTTTAGATTCAGTAATATATCACGAAAATAACAAAAGTTTTCGCAAAATATTCCCGAAGGATATACCCTTCAAATTAGAAGGAAATACATGTGTTCCAACGCAAAATATTGATTGATCATTTTACCATAAAAAGATATCACATAGAACACAAATAATTGTTTTCAAAATTTATAATTATGGAGTTAACTGATACTAAAATTATTTAAATCCTAATTTCACTTGAACAATGATACTTCAAACCCGAGTATATGTTAGTAAATTGTATTTGTAAACTAATTCTGGAAAAAACAAAGCAGAATAATATATAAAAAGAAAACGTAAAGAGATAGAAATCAATTCGAGCCCACTTAATTCACAGTGTTTCCTTAAGGAATTTAATCCCTTCCTAGTACCCAAGGTTATGGATTATTTCCTCTCAGGATAGAACGAATTACACATTGGTGTAGTGGTACTTCAAACCCCAGTGTTTCAGCGAACACAAAGTTCAGTAGCAAATCACACTTAATGTTGCTTTCTTTGATGTTAAAAGTATGCAGAAGAAGGAGGAGAAACTCAGAAAATCGTATCAAAATTCTGAGTAGAATAGTTTTGTATTTATAGCCAAAGTGGGGCTGAAATCAGAAGAGGTGCGACTCTTCAGAATGGTTGTTTATGTAAAACGACCACAACATAAATGACTATTTACTCAACAATAAAGATGGAAAATTGAAGGGTAGTTAATGTTCTGTTATAAAAATAGAAAACTGAAAATTGGATTTAATATTTAATAACATTTCTGTTAATACTTTACTATTAACAAATAAATTTGGTCCAAAAATTAATCAATCGATTGATAAAATCTGAAGCTGAATCTGAATCCGAAGCCAAAGCCGAAGTCCAAGTCGAGCCGAGCTGAGCCAAGCGAGCGCGCGACGACGACGGCGCGAGGCTTGCCTTCTTCTCAACTCTTTATGTGACGACCCAAAGGGGTCATCACCTGTTTCCTCATCCACTCTGTGCTTCCGAGGTCTTGAAAATCACATTTTTACTTGCCTCGATTTGTGTGCGCAGTCCGGGCGTATAGCCGGAAGGCTTAAATATGAATTATGTCTGAAAAATAATGAATTTTGATATTAATATGATTAAAGTTGACTTTGGCCAACATTTTTGGTAAACTGACCCGGACCCGAGATTGGACGGCCCCGGAAGGTCCGTAGGAATATATGAGACTCGGGCATGTGCCCGGAGTCGAATTCCGAGTTCTAGAGCCCGAGAAAAGAATTTATCTGTCAAATTATTTTTCTGAAATTATTAAGGAAATTGGAAATGAAAATTGATTAAAAGACTGTGGTATCGGGCTCGTATTTTGGTTCCGATGCCCGGTACAAGTCTTATATATTGTTTAAGCGCTTTCTATGAAGTTTGGTCAAAATCGGACGCCGTTTGACGTGTATCGGACTATAAGTTCCAAGTTTGAAAGCTTATGAAGTTTAGAATAAAAATCATGAGTTTTGAGGCTTGATTCTATATAAATGATGTTATTTTGGCGATTTGATCGCACGAGCAAGTCTGTAGGATGTTTTTAAGGTTGTGTGCATGTTTGGTTTGGAGCCCCGAGGGCTCGGGTGAGTGTAGGATAGGCATCAGATTGCATTTCCCCATTTTTGAAAAGCTGGTATTTCTCAGTTCTGGTATCTTCGCATTTGCGAAGAAGCACTCGCAAATGCGAAGTTGCAAATGCGAATTTCCATCGCAGATGCAAAGAAGGGGAAAGCTGGGCAGATCGCAAATGCGATCAAATACTTCGCAAATGCGAAGTTTGGGAATTATGGGCACTGTCGCAAATTAGATGGTTTGACTCACAAATGCGGAGGGGGGAGCTTTGCAAATGCGAAACCTGCCCTCCAGACCTAGGTTTGCAAATGCGAACCAAAATATCGCAATTCCTAGGCCTGCATTGTTCGCAAATGTGAACCAATGTTCGCATTTCCCATATCCGAGGCCCAGCAAATTTTATACTTAGTCGAATTTTCACCACTTTTCACCATTCTTTCAAAACCCAAACACCATAGGCGATTTTTCAAGAACAACTTTCATACCAAATCATTTATTCGAGCGGTTTCGTGGCGGATTCGAAGGGTAAAGCTATACTAAAGGCTTCAGTTGAGTTTGGAGCATTTGAGGTAAGTATTTGGTTTAACCCTAGCTTGAGGGAATAGGAGTTGAGTCTTGTTGCTAATTGCTATGTGATCGAGTACGATGTTTAGGTATGGTGATGAGTATCTATACATCAGTGTCTAGCATGACCGTGAGTCCTTATAATGTGATTATCATGAATTAGTTGTGAATTTCATAATTGTTGGAGGAATTCTATATGTTGTGAATAATATGTGAACGGTGATATGATCATTTGATTCCTAGGAGCATTGGCTCGAATTGTGATACGAATATTGAAAATATGTGAAATGACTTGATTCTTTGGAGCGTTGGCTCAAAAATGGTAGAGTAAATTATAAGATAAGAAAAGTAAGAAAGAGAAAGCGTTGTTAATTATACCCTTCCCGGGACATTTGGTTGAACTTGTTGGTTCTTTCCCTTGCCGGGCTTTTTGTCAAATATTTGCTTATTTTTATGTCCCTTAATTATGACTGTTATTCGGGGAATCAGACTGTTAAATGATATTGAGGAGCGGGTTGCGCACCGCAACAATGATATTGAGGATCGGGTTGCACGTCGCAATAATAAAATGCGAGGATCGGGTTGCGTGCCACAACAATGATACATGATAATTGATATGGGTCGGGTTGCACGCCGCAACAATTGTTGATATCTTGTGTTTATAATGAGTATTGATACCTTATTTTCGGTGAATCTAACTGCTTTAGTCTGTTACTCTGGATTACTACTAATATTGTATCTCCCTACAACATGCTTCCCCTCCCATGTTGTTAGTTGTTTGGTATTTCGTTTTCATTGTATATTTATAACTGCATAGGTTTATGTGGTGTCCAGTCTAGCCTCGTCATTACTTCACCGGGGTTAGGCTAGATACATACCAGCACATGGGGTCGGTTATGCTGATACTATACTTCTGTGCATTTTTGCACAGGTCCAGGTTTTGAGGAGCAGCAGCAACGTAGTACGAGAGCAGGCTTTCATTTTCATGAGATCGAGGTAGCCTTGCAGGCGTCCGCAGGCCCGGTGTCTCTTCTTTATATTCTCTTTTAGACTGTTGCCTCATTGTTTTCGAGACAGACAACTTATATATTTCTTTCAGACCATTGTATTTAGTATATTCTTAGTAGTTCGTGAGTATTGTTACACCAAATCTTGGGTAGAGACTATTAATGACTGTTCCGCATTTGATTCGTATCTATAAATCAGATTTCCGCTATTGTTCTTGTTAAGTTTCATGTCCTATATTGATGCTATAAACTATTAAAATAATTGTTTAGTAATGGAAAAAGCTAATTAAGTTGTCTTGCCTAGCTACCACGAGTAGGTGCCATCACGATCCCGATGATGGAAAATCCGGATCGTGATAAATTGGTATCAAAGCACTAGGTTACAAAGGTCTCACAACTCACGGACAAACTTAGTAGAGTCTGAGGGGTAGGTACGGAGACGTCTGTACTTGTTCCCCAGAGTCTATTGAGTTAGGAAAACTCTCTCATTTGTTCTTTCTTATCATGTGATTTGGTTTCTCAATGCTGATTGAATTTCTACTATGTTCTTCTGCAGATGGCGAGAACACGCGCTTCCTCATCCACCGATCAGCAGTTCGAGCCCCAGACAGCTCCAGCTATGGGCAGGGGACGTGGCTATGCTAGGGGCCGAGGTAGGGGTAGGGCCCAGCCACCGACAGCAACACTAGTGGCGGACCCTCAGGTTGGCCTTGACGAGGAGGTTCCGGCCCCAGCCCAGACAGTTCCGGTGGGCCCAGCTCAAGTCCCAGAGGGGTTTATTGCTACCCCAGTTCTTCAGGATGCCTTGGTCCGGTTAATTGGCCTCATGGAGAGTGTCACCCGAGCAGGATTGCTTCCTCTAGCACCAGCCACTTCCCAGGCTGGAGGAGGGGCCCAGACTCCTGCTGCATGTACTCCGGAGCAGGTAGCTCCTCAGACTCTGATTCCACCGGTTCAGACAGCTGTTGTAGTTCAGCCGGGTGTAGTTGCACAGGCCGGTGATGGAGAGGCTATGTCCGCAGATGCTTTGTGGAGGCTGGACAGGTTCACCAAGCTCTTCACTGCTGTATTCAGCGGAGCTTCTTTTGAGGACCCCCAGGATTTCTTATATAGCTGCCACGAGTTTCTTCGAAACATGTGCATTGTGGAGTCCAATGGAGTTGATTTTGCGGCTTTTCGTCTATCTGGACCCGCCAAGACTTGGTGGAGGGATTACTGTTTAGCCAGGCGTCACCGCCTTTGACTTGGGATTAGTTTTCGGAGTTGTTTCTAGAGAAGTTTCTTCCTGTTACTCAGAGGGATGCTTACCGGAGGCAGTTTGTGCGCCTCCAGCAGGGGTCTATGACGGTCACCCAGTATGAGACCTGGTTTATCGATCTAACTCGCCATGCCCTTGTCATACTCCCCACTGATAGGGAGAGGGCGAGGAGATTTATTGATGGTTTGATCCAGCCTATTCGTCTTCAGATGGCCAGAGAGGCGGGTAGTGACATTACTTTTCAGGAGGCTTCCAATGTGGCCCTGAGGATCGAGATGGTTCTGCCACAAGGGGGTGGTCATAGGTCAGACAAGAGACCCCGTCACTCAGGTCGATTCTGGGGTGCATCATCTGGAGGCAGGGATTCTTATGATAGTGGTCAGCCTTCCAGGCCCTTTCAGTCAACCCTCTAGGCTTTGCAGGGTGCCCCAGGTGATCGTGGTTTTCGTGGGCATTATTCCGATCAGCAGTCACTTAGTGCACCACCAGCTCCCATCAGTGCACAGCCTCTTCAGAGTTTTCGTGGAGGTCATTCGGGTCGTCAGGGCCAGTCTCATCGTACAGAGGGTTGTCATGAGTGTGATGAGTATGGTCACATCAGGAGAGCTTGCCCGAGATTTAGGGGTACACAGTTGCAGCAGTAGGGTTCTCGCCCTATGATTCAGGCACCAGTTGACCCACAGCCTGCCCAGCTAGCCAAGGGCGGGGGTAGGGATCATAGAGGTGGAGGTCGAGACCGTAGAGGTGGAGACCGGACCGCTAGAGGTAGGGGTCAGCCGGTAGCCGATCATCCCTGAGACATGGTTCAGGGAGGTGCGGCTGAGCCCCGATTTTATTCTTTGCCCGCCAGACCAGAGGCCGAGTTGTCATATGCTTTTATTATAGGTACTATTCTGGTTTGTGATAGAGATGCCTCAGTGCTATTTGACCTTGGGTCTACATATTCATATGTGTCGTCTTATTTTGCACCCTACCTGGCTATGTCTAGTTATGCTTTGGACATTCCTGTTTATGTATCTACACCGGTGGGTGACTCCATAGTAATCGACCGGGTGCATCGTTCTTGTGTGTTTGTATTGAGGGTCTTGAGACCCGTGTTGATTTATTGCTTTTAGACATGGTGGATTTAGACGTTATATTGGGGATGGATTGGTTGTCCCCGTATCATGCTATCTTAGATTGTCACGCCAAGACCGTGACCTTGGCTTTGCCAGAATTGCCCTGACTAGAGTGGAGAGGGACCCCAGGTCAAGCCACCCGTAGTGTTATATCATATGTTAAGGCTCAGCACATGGTCGAGAAGGGGTGTTTGGCTTATCTGGCATATGTTTGCGACTCCAGTGTAGAGGTCCCTACTATTGACTCTGTTCCTATTGTTCGGGAGTTCCCCGAGGTTTTCCCTTCAGACCTACAGGGTATGCTGCCCGACAGGAATAATAATTTCTGTATTGATCTAGCTCCGGGCATGCAGCCCATTTCTATTTTGTCATATTGCATGGCCCCGCCAGAGTTAAAGGAGTTAAAGGACCAGTTGCAGGAATTACTAGATAAGGGTTTTATCAGGCCTAATGTTTCTCCTTGGGGTGCGCCGATGTTATTTGTGAAGAAGAAGGATGGTTCGATGCGGATGTGTATTGATTATCGGCAATTGAACAAAGTGACGATAAAGAACAAGTATCCACTGCCAATGATTGATGATTTGTTTGACCAGCTTCAGGGAGCAAAAGTGTTTTCAAAGATAGACTTGAGATTTGGCTGCCATCAGCTGAAGATTAGGGCGTCTGATGTCCCTAAGACAATATTCCGCACTCGGTATGGTCACTATGAGTTTTTAGTCATATCATTTGGGTTGACCAATGCCACGACAGCATTTATGGAGTTGATGAACCGAGTGTTCATGCCATATCTAGACTTATTCGTGATAGTCTTTATTGATGATATTCTAGTGTACTCCCGCAGCAAGGAAGAGCACGAGCAGCACCTCAGAGTGGTTCTTCAAACTCTGAAGGATAGTCAGTTATATGCTAAGTTTTCGAAGTGCGAGTTCTGGTTGAGTTCGGTTGCATTTTTGGGTCATATTGTATCAGCAAAGGGTATTCAGGTGGACCCGAAGAAGATTGAGGCAGTCAAGAATTGGCCTCGACCAGCTTCAGTGACCGAGATTCAGAGTTTCTTGGGGCTAGCTGGTTATTACTGTCGGTTTGTAGAGGGATTTTCTTCTATTGCAGCCTCGATGACCAGATTAACCCAGAAGGGTGCCCAGTTTAGGTGGTTAAATGAGCGTGAGGTGAGCTTTCAGAAGCTCAAGATAGCTCTAACCACGGCACCGGTGTTGGTTTTGCCCACAGGTTCAGGGCCTTACACAGTCTATTGTGATGCTTCCCGTATTGGGCTGGGAGCAGTATTGATGCAGGATGGCAAAGTCATTGCCTATGCTTCGAGATAGTTGAAGATCCACGAGAAGAATTATTCGGTTCATGATTTAGAGTTGGCAGCGGTTGTTCATGCTTTGAAGATTTTGAGGCATCATCTATATGGTGTAACGTGTGAGGTGTACACGGATCACAAGAGCCTTTAGTACATGTTCAAGCAGAAGGAGTTGAATGTGAGGCAGAAAAGATGGCTGGAGTTGTTGAAAGATTATGATGTTACTATCTTGTATCACCCGGGTAGGGCCAATGTGGTGGCCGATGCATTGAGTAGGAAGTCTGCAAGCATGGGTAGTCTTGCTTATATCCCGGTCAACCAGAGGCCGCTTGCCTTAGATGTTCAGGCCTTGGCCAATCAATTTGTGAGATTAGATATTTCTGAGCCCAGCAGGGTATTGGCTTGCACGATCACTCGTTCTTCGCTATTGGAGCGTATCCGTGATCGGCAGTTTGATGATCCCCATTTGTTTGTCCTGAGAGACACAATGCAGCGTGGAGGTGGCACGAAGGTGACCTTAGATGATGATGATGTGTTGAGATTGCAGGTGCGAGTTTGTGTGCCCAATGTTGATGGGATTCGAGAGTTGATCTTAGCGGAGGCTCATAGTTCTCGGTATTCTATTCACCCGGGCGCCACGAAGATGTATCAGGACTTGCGGCAGCGTTATTGGTGGCGTAGAATAAAGAAATATATAATTGCGTATGTGGCTCAGTGTTTGAACTGTCAGCAGGTCAAATATGAGCATCAGAGGCCCGACGGTTTGTTTCAGAGGATTGAGCTTCCCGAGTGGAAGTGGGAGAGGATTACCATGGATTTCGCTACTGGACTCCCGTTGACCCGGAAGAAGTTTGATGCTATTTGGGTCACTGTAGATAGGCTGACCAAGTCAGCGCATTTCATTCCAGTAGCAGTCTCCTATTCATCCGAGAGGTTAGCTGAGATTTATATCAGGGAGATTGTCCGCCTTCATTGTGTACCTGTATCCATCATTTCTGATCGAGGTACGCAGTTTACCTCGCGCTTCTGGAGAGCGGTTCAGCAAGAGTTGGGCACCCAGGTTCAGTTGAGCACAACATTCCATCCTCAGACGGACGGTCAGTCCGAGCGGACTATATAGATTTTGGAGGATATGCTCCAAGCTTGCGTCGTTAATTTTGGAGGCTCGTGGCACTAGTTTTTTCCTTTAGCAGAGTTCGCCTACAACAATACCGACCAGTCCAGCATTCAGATGGCTCCGTATGAGGTGTTGTATGGTAGGCAATATCGGTCTCCAATCGGATGGTTTGAGCCGGGAGAGGCTCGGCTATTGGGTACAGATTTAGTCCAGGAGGCCTTAAACAGGGTCAAGATCATTCAGGAGAGGCTTCATTAAGCTTAGTCTAGGCAGAAGAGTTATGCAGACCGTAAGGTCCGAGATGCAGCTTTTATGGTTAGTGAGCGGTTATTGCTCCGGGTTTCGCCTATGAAGGGCGTGATGAGGTTCGGCAAGAAGGGCAAGCTTAGCCCTAGGTATATTGGTCCATTTGGGATCCTTGATAGAGTAGGAGAGGTGGCTTATAGACTTGCATTTCCACCTAGCTTATCAGTCGTGCATCCAATTTTTCATGTGTCTGTGCTTCGAAGGTATCACGGCGATCCTACCCATGTGCTAGACTTCAGCACTGTCCAGTTGGATAAAGATTTATCTTATGAGGAGGAGCCGATAGCCATTCTAGATCGGCAGGTTCGTCGATTTATATCTAAGAGTTCCCTCTGTTCGTGTTCAGTGGAGAGGTCAGCCCCCTGAGGCCTCGACCTGGGAGTCCCAGTCTGATATGTGGAGTCGTTATCCACATCAGTTCCCCAACTCAGGCACTTCTTTTCTTTTATCCATTCGAGGACGAACGATAATTTTAGAGGTGGAGAATGTGACGACCCAAAGGGGTCATCACCTATTTCCTCATCCACTCCGCGCTTCCGAGGTCTTGAAAACCTCATTTTTACTTGCCTCGATTTGCGTATGCAGTCCGGCCGTGCAGCCGGAAGGCTTAAATATGAATTCTTGTGAAAAATAATAAATT
This sequence comes from Nicotiana glauca, assembly GCA_026770625.1. Lineage (NCBI taxonomy): Eukaryota > Viridiplantae > Streptophyta > Magnoliopsida > Solanales > Solanaceae > Nicotiana > Nicotiana glauca. The sequence continues at coordinate 33,884 of MU772046.1, forward strand.
TTGATATTAATATGATTAAAGTTGACTTTGGTCAACATTTTCGGACCCGGACACGAACCCAAGATTGGACGGTCCCGGAAGGTCCGTAGAAAAATATGGGACTCGGGTATGCGCCCGGAGTCGAATTCCGAGGTCTAGAGCCCGAGAAAAGAATTTTTTTGTGAAATTATTTTTCTGAAATTATTAAGGAAATTGGAAATAAAAATTGATTAAAAGACTGTGGTATCGGGCTCATATTTTGGTTCCGACGCAAGGTACAAGGCTTATATATTGTTTAAGCGCTTTATGTGAAGTTTGGTCGAAATCAGACGTCGTTTGATGTTTTTCGGACTATAAGTTCCAAGTTTGAAAGCTTATGAAGTTTAGAAGAAAAATCATGAGTGTTGAGGCTTGATTCTATGTAAATGATGTTATTTTGGATTTGATCGCACAAGCAAGTTCGTAGGATGTTTTTGAGGTTGTGTGCATGTTTGGTTTGGAGCCCCGAGGCCTCGGGTGAGTTTAAGATAGGCATCGGATTGCATTTCCTCATTTCTGAAAAGCTGGTATTTCTCAGTTCTGGTATCTTCACATTTGCGAAGAAGCACTCGCAAATGCGAAGTCGCAAATGCGAATTTGCATCACAAATGCGAAGAAGAGGAAAGCTGGGCCAGATCACAAATACGATCAAATACTTCGCAAATGCGAAGTTTGGCAATTATGGGCACTGTCGCAAATGCGGGGGGGG
>MU772046.1:34639-51894 GCA_026770625.1 Nicotiana glauca
GGGGGGGGGGGGGGGGGGGGGCTTCGCAAATGCGATGCCTCCTTCGCAAATGCGAAACCTGCCCTCCAGACCTGGGTTCGCAAATGCGAACCAAAATGTTGCAATTCTCAGGCCTGCAATTTTCGGAAATGCGAACCAATGTTCGCAACTTAGTCGAATTTTCACCACTTTTCTCCATTCTTTCAAAACCCAAACACCATAGGCGATTTTTCAAGAACAACTTTCATACCAAATCATTTATTCGAGCGGTTTCGTGGCGGATTTGAAGGGTAAAGCTATACTAGAGGCTTCAGTTGAGTTTGGAAAATTTGAGGTAAGTGTTTGTTTTAACCCTAGATTGAGGGAATAGGAGTTGAGTCTTGTTGCTAATTGCTATGTGATCGAGTATGATGTATAGGCATGGTGACGAGTATCTATACATCGGTGTCTAGCATGAACGTGAGTCTTTATAATGTGATTATTATGAATTGGTTGTGAATTTCATAATTGTTGGAGGAATTATATATGTTGTGAATAACATGTGAACGGTGATATGATAATTTGATTCCTAGGAGCATTGGCTCGAATTGTGATACAAATATTGAAAGTATGTGAAATGACTTGATTCTTTGGAGAGTTGGCTCAAAAATGTTAGAGTGAATTATAAGATAAGAAAAGTAAGAAAGAGAAAGCGTTGTTAATTATTCCCTTGCCGAGACATTTGGTTGAACTTGTTGGTTCTTTCCCTTGCTGGGATTTTTGTCAAATATTTGCTAATTTTTATGTCCCTTAATTGTGACTGTTGTTTGGGGAATCAGACTGTTAAATGATATTGAGGAGCGGGTTGCGCCGCAACAATGATATTGAGTTTCGGGTTGCACGCCACAACAATAAAATATGAGGATCAGGTTGTGCGCCGCAACAATGATGCATGATAATTGATATCGGTCGGGTTGCACGCCGCAACAATGGTATTTATGGAGCGGGTTGCACGCCGCGACAGCTGTTGATATATTATGTTTATAATGAGTGTTGATACTTGTTTTCGGTGAATCTAACTGCTTTAGTCTGTTACTCTGGATTACTGCTAATATTGTATCTCCCTACAGCATGCTTCCCCTCTCATGTTGTTAGTTGTTTGGTATTTCATTTCCGTTGTATATTTATAATTGCATAGGTTTATGTGGTGTCTAGTCTAGCCTCGTCACTACTTCGGTGGGGTTAGGCTAGACACTTACCAGCACATGGGATCGGTTGTGCTGATGCTACACTTCTGTGCATTTTTGCTCAAAACCCGAGCCTCTCTCACCATCTTCAACCAAAACCTCACCGAAATCCATGGACTCTTCGGCCATGGATGGCTTGAACCCATCTCTCTCTGCTCTTAAAACACTTGATGTTTGAAGTTTCGAGGTCTGACCTCATTGTTGTTCGTTCAGATCTTTGCTTATTCAAGGTTCTATGGCCCTCTCCATCCTTGCTCTGGCGTATCCAAGCATTATGAGCCTATCTCTGTCTTATCTGACTCATATCGAACTTTTTCAAGCCTTTCTCATTTTAGGGTTCCTCTGAAACCCTAACTATTCGAGGTTTTCTCTAATTGTTTTCTTTGATCTATTATATATCTGTGTTCTACTTGAGTTTTTAAACATTTTTCCCAATTTTTCTTTCGAAAATTACTTCTTTTCGATTTAGGGTTTCTGAAAAGTTTAAAATGTTTCTCTGACATTCCTTTTTCTTTCTCTGTGTGTATCTGTCTCCACTATGCTCATATGTTTATTTCATTTTACCACGCATGTGCTTCTACTGCTTTCTTACTACTATACATATTGTTCTGTGCTTTCTATATTTCATCTTCCTACTGTGTTTCTATACTATGCTCTCACATGTTTATCTTGCTATGTTTCCCTATGTGTTCTTTTGCTATGTTTTTCCGATATACTTGTGTTCCTCTACTAAGTTTTTTTAGTTATTTGTTTGCCTTCTACTGGACCTTGTTTGGGCTCTCTTTAAACATGCTTCTTCTACTATTTTCTGAAGTGTTATACTATCTCTGTTCTCTTCTGAACCCTGTTTAAGTCCCTTCTAAAAGGTTTTCTTAAACACGTTCCTTCTACTCTCACTATGCTTCAAATCAGTTTCTTCACTTTGTTTGCTTCGAACTTGCTATTGTATCTATTTTTTTTCTCATGAGTCTCTAAAAGAGAGCTCTGAGCCTATTTCAGTTACTTGCCTCCTCGTCTTTATATCTGATTCGAAGTGGAAACCCTAGAATTTGGGGGTTTTGGACAAGGTTTGGTCAGGATTTTGAACTGGGGTTCTATTTTGGGACCCTTGACTCTTTTAGACTCATTCTGAGTCTATGACCTAAGTTTGAACTTCTTTGTTTACGACTCTGAACTTTTTCTATGCTAGACTCTTCTACTGATTAACATGATAGTTCTTCGTGCTTAAGCATGGCTGTATATTTTTATATGTGTGATGAATTCTTTCTTCCGAAAAGGTTTTCCAACTTATGATTGATTCAGAATCTTTTTTTTAGATTTGATTGATTGTTACTGATTTTCCTTAAGTAAAACCTTTTTTCACCTTTTCTGACTGGATTCATCCATACCAAAATTCAGACCTTGTGATTTACTGTTGTTAATTGATTTCCTTTCCTTATTTGCACAAACCGTGTGCTATCATACTTTTTCCTTAAATAAATCTTTGTGTATTTACCCTTCATGTATTGCTTTGGAAGAGGTTTTGATCAATCTCTTTCCTTAATTATTTTTACCCGTTTGAAACCAGAATCCCTTAATTAAAGGGAAATTTTTGTAATTGATTTTCAAATTATTCTCTTACCTTATTCTGCTTGCCTTCTACACTATAAAAAGGGCACGACTCCTTTCTCACCAATACACTCTCAATTCAACACTTTTACACTACTCAAGTATTATAGTTCTCTAATCATATCATTCTGACTATTTGCTTGCACTTTGGCTTTACAAGACTACTGCTTTCTTTTCTTGTTTCCTTGAAACTGGTATGTTCTAATTTGGTTTTCAGCCACATCCCAATGTGTTTATTTTACAGCTTCTACACCCCTGTCTACTTTACTGCCTATGTTTAATGTTAATCAGCATGTCAATTTCTTTGCATATGTTCCTACTGTGAATCCATGCACCCATGTCCCCATTCTATGTGTTTGAGCTGAAGTTCAGAACATAGCAACATCCAAGTTGTTGATCATGTTTGGATTTGATCCCTTAGGGGATCCTAACTCCCAAATAATGTGGCCTAGCAGGCTGGTTGGAGTGTTCTTGCACTCCAATTGCTAGGTATGACCACTAGCCTATCTTTGCTTTTCCCCAAAATTCCCTCTATGCACTCACAATCTATTTTAGCTTCTAAGTTCTGCCCCCTTCCTATGAGCCTTGCTTTGGGACCTTGAGCTCCCTTTGAACTTGGACATTTGAGTGCTGGCTCTTCCACACTGCACTATGATTCAATTATGAAGTATATTTGGGTGTGAGCACTGCCCGGAGACCATTTGAGACTCTTAGGGAACTCTGACACATCCCAAATAAGAGAAAGGCTTTGGAAATTTGATCTTTGGCGTTAGTTTACTTCATGCTTCAGACAGAAGTCTGAATCAGGCTCTCTTTGGTTGGAATTTTTAAGTTTCTGATGTAATTTTTTGCTTTTTCATTTTTTGGACTGTAATAATTTATAGGGTTTTACTGAAATGAGGAGGGTAAATCATGCATGCAAAAAAGGGTATATATCATGTTCACAGGTAATTATTATTCTTCTGCAATCATGTCCTGCTTTCAGCTTTCACTTCTGCATTTCATATAAAAACCATTTCTATAGGTTCTGCATCTCGTCTAGAAACCATGTCTGTAGGATCTGCGTTTCATATAGAAACCATATCTATAGGTTCTGCATTTCATATATAAACCATGTCTATAGGTTTTCTGTATTTCCAAACGCTGCATATCATATAAATAACATGTCTATAGGACTCCTTGAATTGTGCATATGCATCTGTCATTAGGCAAACTTGTTTATAGGTTTAAATAACAAACAACATTCTAGATATCGTGCTTATAGGACTTCTGCACTTTTATTTCGATTATAAACGTATTTAAAATCAATAACGCCTAGAAAGCATGCCTATAGGAGCAATCAACCAAATCTGAATCGTCTCTTTCCCTTATAAGTCTAAAGTTCAGTAGTAGCGATGCTTAATATTTGCAGAACTTATATTTTCTATAACCAGCAAGTCTTCTTCTTTAAAATCAATATACTTATGCATTAATAGATATCATGCCTATAGGTTTCACTTAGGCAAGCCATAAGGTAAACTAGTTAACTGAATTAGACTTCGTTAATTACAACCAGCAGACAAGCCTGATTCAAATTTCTTATCTGAAATATGTAATAAATCAGTCTGCCTCACCCTTTTAAGTCTAATCAGACCAAAATATGTACGTGTAAGACATGCTAAACAATTTATCTTTAAGTTGAGGAGGCCTGTTTGAGCCTTCAACTGTTATATGTTTTCCCATATCTGCTCTATGTGTTTTTGTTTTCCCACCTTAAAATTTTGTCCTTTAAAACCGTAAGAAACCCAACATCCCTTCCATTTAGGACTAGTAATCCCAAATGCATCCGGGACTGATAGCATTGGGGCGGGTAATAGCATGCAATAAGTAACGAAACCATTTTACGTTTTAATACCTTAACGGGGTGGGAAAGGGTAGATATGGATATGATGACAGGTGCGCTAATACCATGTGTAGCCCCTCTTCTGAGGAGTGATTACCGGGTATTGCAATGATGTGATCTATATTGTTTGTAAACCTAGGGCCTCCTTCCCCTTTACTTGTTTGTTTTATTATTTTCAGAATTTTTAAAACTACTTCAACTTTGGCTTTTCTTTATTTTCTTTCAACTTCAACTACGTGCAATCGTTATGTGAAAACCCTCTTTGTATTGGAAACCCTTACGTCTCTATTTGTTATTTGTACTTAAATTCACATTTGTAGCATGGTCGGGAACCACACTATTGGATTTCGAGGGGTGCCTAACACCTTCCCCTCGAGATAATTTCTAGCCCTTACCCAATCTCTGGTCTCTAAATCAAAACTCACCTCTTAGTGTCCTAATTCACTTTAACCATTAGGTGGTGACTCTTCAATTCAAATCCAATTTGCAAGAGGGAAGGAGTTGTCCTCCCAAATGTCATGAACCCCGATTCCGCGAGGAAAAAGGGGGCGCGACAGCATGGCGACTCTGCTGGGGACTCTTTAAGGATTTTACAAATTTTTGCTATTTTGACTTTATGTTTCCTTATATATCTTTATTTGTCTAATGCGTTTAAGTATTTATCTCTTATTCTACTACGAAACTGACTTGGTTCTTTGTTTCTTTCTTTTATTTCTCTTAATGCTTTCTTTTACCGCTTTCCTTTAATACTGTTGTAAATTGTGAGCACTTATTACTTTATGAATGTTCAAATACGTGACAACTTGTTTAATTATTGTAACTGCATATTCAACATCATATTCCAGTCGTGCCAAACAAAATACCATAGCAATGCTTATAATGAGTGGTTGCGCCCTTCCGATATTATCACCCCTAAATCCGAAAAAGACATATTTACGGTAAAACTAGTCAATCAATGGTGTAGTCGATGGTTCCGTGCCTTTCCCACTTGAGTTGTCCGCTCAAGGGTACCAGCCTAATACCCTATAGAAACCCTACTCTGTTAAATTGTGCATGCATCATTGTCAAACCTAGCCGAGTCAGTTATGTTGTCTGCATAATGACTCTTTAAGATAGCCTTGTCCAAAGTCCACTGGGTTTCCTTGAAACACAAACGAACATTACCACATTCTGTGCATTTATTAGGAGAACTAAAGGCTCTTATGCCAATTATTGGTATTTAATAGTCGAGTCTGGTGGGGTAAGGGCCTAACACTTTTATCTTGCAGAAAATGAGGCACGAAGTCCCCAAATTCGGCATGGTAACCAATATCCACCTGAAATTGCTGAACTGGTAGGAGGATCTTCATTCCAGTGATCCGACTTTTGTCCGAAAATACTTGGGAAATTTACCTTTTCTTCTCTAAATCCAACCCAACAACAAAATTATTAAAGTTGCTACCATGTTCTGGGATTGCGATAGGTCCGTGTTTCGCTTCGGGGATATTGAGATGACACCCCTGCCATAGGAAATTAGAGGACTGGCTGGTATACCATGGGAAACTCCGGGTCTGTTAACGCCAGAGAACCGCAAAGGTAGAGGTTTTCTCAAGTGATGGGTCTAAAGAAAAATCCAAACTTAACCTGATTGAAGGAGTCATACATACCCTTTGATTATTTGTACAAAAGGTACGGTTAAAGCAAATCTTACCGTACTTATACTGAGGAGTTCGACCTCATGTCATTGGGACATATCCATCGAAGGGTCTTTGTCTTTATGTTTGCTTCTTAGGGATGATAGTGTTTCCTATGAAGATAAGGCTAGGATCCATACCAGGCTAGCCATGGTCACCAAAACCTTAATGGAAGGAATTGGCGGGCAGTTATTTAGCATAGTGCCCATGATTATTGCAGAATATACCGAGCCTTGGAGAAATGTCAACAGGGAGCCAAGCACTTCGAGGGTTGCAACTTGCTACTCCAACTCTGGATTATGGAACACCTCTAAAATGGTGAATATTGACAAGAGATCCAGCGTAGGGATTGGGGCGATCATATTGCCTTCCATCAGCCAAGGCGAATGAAATATATGCCCAACATGTTTGGTCAGTCGGAGGATGCCAAAGGATGGGTAGAACTGTTTGAAAATCTAAAAGAGGACCAAGTACAATGGATGTTCGAACGGTTCCCTATTGAAGAGTTCATTGCTCGATCTCGGGATGCACCGTTTCTGATACTTATCGGTTTGAGAGGAACTTATCCTTATGTCCCTCTCCGAGTTATGAGACAAGCTGGTAGAAAGCAGATTATACCAAGGGTCGACAAGATGAGTCACTTTCGGGCTGACTTTTAGGATGATGATAGCCCTTATAAGTGCCAAGCTAGCACATGTGGCACTGCAAACTCGTCCTAGGAAGGGATAGCATCGAGCCGGACAGGTACCATGCTGGTTATACTCCATACTATCCAAGCTGGCTGGAGGATAATCATAATGGTTTGGATCAACCCGGGTTTGTTCGAGGTCATAGGATCATCGACGAAAAGGCTGAAGCACGGGTTAAGTACAGCCAATTGCGCAAGAGTATTCGGGAATGTGAAAGTGAGCATCGTGAAATTCAATAATCCAACCAAAAGGTGATTGAAGAATGCAAAGACATGTCTGTTAGTGCCATCAAGCGTCTGGGGTACTTGGAGCGGGGTTTAGTGGAGTTAGAAAGGAAGTTCATCAAAAGGATCGAAGACTGCCAGAATGCTGAAGGAAATGAAGGTGGACACCTTGCCAAGACCTACTTGTTGCTAGGACTTCGTGAGCTGGTGAAGCTGTTCGATGGAGCCAAAGATGTCGAGTCTGGGGAAGGTCCTTCTAGGACCAAGTAGTTAGGATTCCTTTTCTTTTGCTTTAAATGTAATAAGGTCAATGGCTAGTAGTAACATTTTATTTCCGGTTATTTAGTGTCGTTTTGGGATTCGTCTTATTTTTATCAATAAAATGAGGCATTTTAGCATTATATGTTCTCCAAATCAATTTGTCGCTAGGACTACCTCGGGCACAATGAGGCTCCCCATATTAGGACACGATTTACATTCTCATATTAAGTGCTTAAATATTGCAACACTTTTCTTATAATCCTCACTAACGTGTTACCTTTTTGTTGTATTCCCCTCCCCAAAGGTTAGTTCGTGCACTCTGGCATCATCATCATACTCCAAAAGATCCAAGGGCCCTCTACCCACTCGTCCTTCTAGTCCCGTCAGAAATAGGAACAAGGGAAGAATGGAAGATTTGAGTAACACCAGGAGGGAAAACTCGGTTGAACGGGTAGAAATCACTCAGGGTGCTCAGGTCTCCAAAGAAAGTGCATCCCAACTCGAGCAGAAATTGTTGAAATTTTAGAGGAACTTGATCAGGTCCGAAACTTGGCAAGCTTGTCATTTTTCCTCACCGCCCCAGATGTCAACTTTCCAAACACCCAAAACCCCACACCTCCACAAAACATACCGAAACCAAACCATCCCGCTCCTCACCACCACTACAATACTTGCCACACCTCCAACAACACTTCACTGCTCATCCCCGAACCACTAAATTCCACAAATGACCATCTCCACACTCACCATAACACTCTTATCTATGTGGAAACCATACCACACTCCATTCAACACGCCTCAAGCACACCTGAGTCTGATGACAAAGACTCCCTCATCAGAAACCTGGCTGCAGAATCAAGAAACCGACTAGCCAAATTCAAGGTGTCATTATGAAAAGGGAATGGGGGGTTGAATTATGAAGGCCTCTGCATACAACCAAATGTCAAATTGCCTGACGGGTACAAAACTCCTAAGTTCGAAATGTTTGATGGAACAGGGGATCCTAGAGTTTATTTGAGAACATTCTGTGACAAACTGGTCTGAGTAGGGAAGGATTAAAGGATTTGAATGAAGCTTTTCATGAGAAGTCTGAAAGGAGATGCTCTGTCTTGGTACATTAGCCTAGACCCGAAGAAGTGGTCGAACTAGGTGAGTATGGCATCTAACTTCATGGATAGATTCAGGTTCAATACAGAAAATGCACCGGATGTGTTTTACATTCATAATTTAAAGAAGAAACCCACAAAAATTCTGCGAGTATGCCACTTATTGGAGATAAGAGGCTGCTAAGGTCCGACCTGCTCTAGAGGAAGAACAAATGAACAAGTTTTTTGTCCTGGCTCAGGATCCGCAATACTATGAAAGACTGATGCTGATCGAGAATCACAAATTTTTTGACATCATCAAGCTGGGAGAAAGGATCGAGGAAAGTATTAAAAGTGGTATGGTCACAAACTTGGAAGCCTTGCAAGCTACCAACAAGGCTCTATAGTCTGGTGGTACGTCCTAGAAAAGGGACGTAGGAGCAGTAATGGTTACACTGAGAACCAAATCAACCGTCAAATACCAAACTTATCCAATGCCTCCACTTACATATCAACCCACTCCAAATTAACAAGCATCCTCACCTTCCTACCAAACTCCACCTCCTACTTATCAATCACCTCCACCTCCTACATATCAACCCACATCACCCCAGATATTCCCAGCCCACACACGTATATCAAGCCTAAAATACCCAACCGTCCCAAAATCAATCACCTCCCCCTTGCCAAAACTTTCCTAGACCCCGACCAAATTTCGACTGCAGACCACCCAAATAGTATACCGCCATTGCCGAACCAATCGACCAGCTGTACGAAAGGCTCAAAGCTGCTGGTTATGTCACCCCTATCCCTGCTAGAACCTCTGTAAACACTTCCCAATGGTTCAATCCAAATAAAATCTGTGCATACCATTTTGGCATGAAAGGGCATACCATTGATGAATGTCGCTCCTTGAAGGATAAGATCCAGGCTTCGATTGACAACAAGATCATCGTGGCAAATGAGCCTACTCCAAATATCCGTAATAACCCTCTACCAGACAACAAGGGTGGAGGCATGCACATAATTAAGATAGAAAATGACTAGGACCCTAAGGGAACGATCGGTTTGATCGCAGACGGCAACGATCCAAAGAAACCAACAGTCACCCTTAATCTGATTGTAGTCCAGATTCATCCTTCTGAAGACGCCGAGGTGAACATGTCCATACCACTTGAGTATGAAGCACCGTCCTCTACAAAGACTCCAACACCAATTGAGGTCGAGTTTGGGTCCCTAAAGGCACCTTTACCATTTGAGGTTGTTGTATTACCTGCCAAAGCAAGGGTGCCTATTCTGGTAGCAATGACAGCCATAACACCGTTCCACACAAAATCCATACCATGGGACTACACAGCCGAGGCAAGAAGAAAAGGAAAAGTGAAGTCCAGAGAAATAATTGCGGTACAAGGTATGACGAGAACCGATAGGGTTTATACTCCGGAACACTTGGCTGAATCAAGAAAGCAGGCCTTTGGATGGACAACAATCACTAAAACCGGGCCCGATGACCTCTGGAGAAAGATACAAGCCAAGGAGTATTTAGTCATCGATCAACTAAACAAAACACCAACACAGATTTCTATCCTAGCTCTGCTACAAAGTTTCGATGCACATAAGAACGCGTTGTTGAAAGTGCTGAGTGAGGCATATGTACCAAGCAATATCATCGGAGGAGAAATGGCAAACATGGTAGGGCAAGTATTGGAAAGTCACAAAATCACTTTTCATGAAGATGAGCTGCCACAAGAAGGGTTGAACCACAACAAGGCGTTGCACATCACCGTGCAATGCGGATATTATTTTGTCACTAGGGTCTTGATCGATGGAGGGTCTAGCCTCAACATTTGTTCGTTGATAACACTCAGGATATTGGTAAAGGGTCTGCATGAGATCCAGGACAGGGCCATCAACGTCAAGGCTTTCGACGGTTCTCAAAGGTCCACCATTGGGGAAATTAGCTTGTGTTTGCAAATGGGGCCTACTTGGTTTGATGTTGACTTTCAAGTAATAGACGTGCCGGTGTCTTACAACCTGCTATTGGGACGGTCCAGGATTCATGCTGCTGGGGCCGTGGCATAAACACTACGTCAGGCAGTAATGTTCGAGTGGAACCACTAAGAGGTGATCATCCATGGTGACTGTAGAAATCACATATACAGTCGCCAAACCATCCCAACACTCGGAGGAAGAAGGAAGATAGGCGGGGAAACATATCACCACATTGAGCGAGTCAACGCCGTTGATAAGGCCAAATTGTGGGAAAACAAAATCGAAAGCATATTGAATTGGTGCGGATATGAACCGTGCAAGGGACTTGGCAAGAATCTCTAGGGGATCGCTAAGCCTATCAAGCTGAAGAAACCTGGTACCACCTTCGGTTTAGGATATGAGTACACTTGGGAGGAGTTCAACCGCTGGTCGCCACCATGCCGCAGTCCATACTACCCGGTGTAGCAACTAATACCACATCTGGTGCAGACCGTCCAGCCAGCCGATGTTATCTATGGGTCGGAAAGAAGAGGCACTGGCCGCAGTGAGGAATTTGTTCCTAGGTGATGATGACATAGATTGTTGCATCGTTTTCGAGGAGGAGGGGAGGAAGGCCCTTCCATACAGGCCATAAGCCGAGGAGCGTGCCTCAACAATTGGACCATCAGAACTACCATGGCCCGAAAAGCTTTTGGGGTAGCAAGGCTGAACAAAGCACCATGCATTATCTTTTATTTTCGCTAGTTGACTTTCTTTTCGCATTTTTAAATTTCGAAATAAGAGCTCAAATCTTCAAAACAGTTATGAAATTTATCAAAGCACTTCAGTTTCTTATAAATCTTACTCTTATTACTTTCCCTCACTTATTTTATTTATACAACATTACTATTACTTATCTTGATGCATGTTATAGACACACATGTGTCAAGATATTATTGTATCTAGTAGTTTGGCAATTGGGATATTATTTACACACATGATACTTTACCAATCTAAGGGAGAAAGATGCATGTTATAGACACATCCTAAGTTAAAAGACATGCTCAAAAATTGCTCAATGCCTATTACACATGATTTCTACCTTTCAGTAGAAACAAAACCTCAAATTCATGAGGTATGCATTCCATTTTATTGCAAGCTAATTTAATTATAATTTTTGTTATAACATTTATTTGATAAAACTTACTTTTACATTAACTGAAAGTCCCTGGGACACATAAAATATATAAAGGACTATCGGAAAAAAAATAAGGTAGAGGTTAATTTTTTTGGAAGTTCATAAAACAAGAAAAGAAACACGAGAATTGTAGCTTAGACACTCATGTACAATTTACTAGAAAGAGAGCAACTTAAATCCTGGAAGGGCAAAAAACAGAAGAAATTAAGTCAAATATTTGTAATGCAACTTTCTATAGTCCATTAATTTACAACTCATTAAAATAAGAGACCTCATTTGGCCTACATATGATAGAATAAAGCATTTCTCCTGGCCGAATGAACTCTATAAAGGTAACATTTGTTTGGCAACAAAGGCCAAATCTTGCATCAATCTCTGAGTGTTTTCTTTAAGCTCTCTGAGTGTTTTGAGTCATAGAGTGGTTAATAGATTTTCTTCGATTAATTGCACACTTTTTTTGCCTATTAAATAAACCGTAAACATACTTTTCTCATCCCAGTGTCAAGAAAAGCGAACTGTCATGTCATATCACAAAATCTCTCTTTTCCAGAACCTGTAGTTGCGCTCTATAGGTCCCGAAACACTTCAAGGATACTTCTATTGTTGTATGAATACAAAGAGCATGCAAACTATCAGTCATTCACCTATTAACAAAGTGAATTGATGCAAGAGGGATTTGGAGTACATTAACGATCTAGTCTAGTACTGTGAAGACAAAAAGAAAGTAACGTGCCATATTATTTAAAACAAATACAAGTTCTGGTGCTTCATTCCTAGTAAATTCTTCTGCAAATAGAAAGATCAGTCAAAGAGGTTTGTGTTGGCTTCTGTATGTTTCAAATGTCCATAGAGGAGCAAACACAGGTAATGACTGAGTTGTAGTGGATGGACAACAAGGGATCACAAAGAGGAAGGGAAAAAAAGAAAGTAATAAGAAAGGATTAGTCTGATTTTGCGGCAAAAAGAAGAAACTACTGAAATATTACTTATAGATGCCCGTCGAAATGTCAATCATGCAGTTTCACCAATATCAGATCAGATGCTAAGACCATCTGCTGCTGCACTTCATATTTCACTATTCTGATTACTTATTTTTGAGCTTGCCAGCTAATAAAATTATACAATTGTAATGGAAGTTACTTGACCTCCAACACTAAACCATTTTATGTAAATGCTACCCTATAAAATTATTATTGGTGAACTCAAATAGAATGCAATAAAATAATACTTCTTAAAACTATTCCAACAAACAAAGCTCTAAAACAAGTAGTATAATATCAATTTATCTGTTCATTTCTTTAACACCTAGACAATGACATGCTTCTTTTTGGACTTGACAACTAGGCAGAGGTTCATCTTAAGACTATAAACTAATTTTACGCCTTGTGGGAACTGAGTAAAATCACATTTAAAAAGGATAAGAAGAAAACAATTGCATCTAGTTAAAATCAAAACAAATATAATAAATGTTATGTCGAGGAAGAAGCAAACCCGAAAATAAAGAAGATAAAGAACACCAAATTTTAACGTGGAAAACCCTTCAAATCGAAGGTAAAAACTACGAGATCACAAAGATCCAAAAAGCTCCACTATAACAATAATAGGGTTACAAAGTTCTCCAAATTGGCTACACAACAAGGGCCAAATACGGAGCAACAATAGCAACAAAAGCAACAACTAATCAATTGAAGAAAGAGTATAATCCACAAAATGAAGCTGCTATTCAAGGCTCGAAATCAGATGCTACGAGCCTTCAAATCTGATCTTTACCGTTCAAATCTAAGAGCAAGATGTTATGAACACTCAGTCAAAATTTCAGCCCGATCCAACGTTTAACGAATCATAAACGTGATTTGAATATTGGCAAGTCGGAATAAAAATCTGCAGCAAAACAAATACTTTTCTTCTCTTTTCTCTCTTGATGAAAGCTCTCTTAAAACCCACTCTTATATGTGCTTAAGTCTTTCATAGACTTGTATCAATGAGCATATAATAATTTTCCAAAGTTCTCCTATTTATAGATCATGAGTGGTGCTTTCTCTTAAAGCCAAAACCCACTCAAAATAGGAATAAACCGAATCCAAATCCAAATAGGATTGGAAACTAAAAGAGAATAAGATTAGGTCATTGGGTCTTTGGCTGGATAACATGGGCATGTGACCAACAAACTCTCCCTCAAGCCAAGGGGCCAAATGTGTCTTCAAGTAGAGGAACTATTGACAGGCTTCATGCCTGCCAATTTTCTACAAAATTCACGTTTATCTGTAACCACTGCCTTTGTCAGCATATCCGAAGGATTTTCATCAGTGTGTATCTTCTCAACCTCAAATAATTTCTCTTCCACGACCATTCTTATCCAATGATATTTGTGATTATCTTACATGGCTTCATCATAATTCTCAGATTCTCTCATGTCAGTCAAAAGTACATACTCATCAGGAGGATAGTGCATGGATTTTTGCTTCTCCCTTGTAGATCTTCTAAGAGAGGTTTCAGGAGCATTCGAAGTAGTTACCTATGCAGGAATTGGTTGTTGATCAACCACAACTTCTTCAACTGGAGCATCCATATCATCTACACCATGATGATCATTTTGATCTTGATCACTATCTCCATTATTCTCTTGGGTTCCTTGATGTGCAATAGGTACCTTAGCAATTGAAACTGGATCAATATCAACTAAGCTCTCATTACTCTGAGAATCTATCTTATCAGATTTGTCAATATCTTCAATAGTTTGGTCTTCAAAGAATATTGCATCACTGTAAGCACGTGATTTTTGCCCTATGTGAAAATAACTCCTAAAAAATAGACAAAAATAATTTTAATTGATTTTTAGGTATTTTTCTTTATTTAGTTGCATTTCAAATATTTTTAACATTTTTAAAATCATAGAAAAAAAATAAAAAAATAATAAAATTGTCACGTTTTAATTTCATGCCACCTTAGGTTTAATTTGCATTTAGGAATCAATTACATTGAGTTAATTGTGCTATTAATCAAAAATCACAAAACAATGATCATTTTTACATAGTTAGATAATTAGCTTAATTTTACAATTTAAATCAGTTTAGGAATTTAGTTTAGGTTTTTAATTAATTAAAGAAAGAAAAGAACAACAAAAAGAAGAGGGAAGTGAAAAGGCTTGGTCTTAAATTCAAATTGGCCAAACATTTGAAAAGCCAAAATATTTTCCCCCCAAAACTTTCCCCAAAATATTTTCCCCCCAAAACCTTCTCCAAAATATTTTCTCCCCAAAACCTTTCCCAAAATATTTTCCACCCAAAACTACTCCCCACCCTATCACTATAAATATACACACAATACACAATACAAAAAAAAAGGAGACATTGATTAGGAGGAAAATATACACATTACACTTAGGAGGGAACATATTTTTTGACAAAAGGAGGCTCACGTTTTTTGACATAAGAATACCACTGTAGAGTCATCTTCTTCATTAGGAAAAACCATACAAAAAACCCTAGAAAAACAAACCTCCTCTATTTATAGAAGCTGCAATCAAGCAAGCTCAATTAGTTTCCTTGCTGTATTCTCCTATGGCGATTGCCGTATTGCCCAGATCATCTTCGTCGCCGTGACATTGCTACCACTTCTCGTTCTGCTTATAAAACTTAGAGTTTGTGAGGTTGTCGTTCGAGTTTTACGGCGAGGTCTTGAGTCACCAACGAGGTCCTGGGCGAGGTTTTGGGTTTCGAATTCTGCTCGAATTTCACTGCATAGATCTCAGTCTATTGGTAGATATAGCTAGATGAATGAGTTGATATGGTATAGCTGGCTTGGGGGGAGTTATTATCGGGACTATGATAGGGTCCAATTTGGTTTTGGATGAAGTTGCTCGAGCTGGGTCGCGTAATGTCGTTATAACTGGAAGGTCAAGGCCTCTTTCCCTATGGTTGCACAGTTCATTCTGAAATCTTTTATACTGAATCAAATATTGGAGAAGGCTTCATCTGAAATTCTCTTAAAGGTTCCATTTCTTACTTTTACTCTCATGTTGTTTCAGTATTCTTTGTGTTTACATGTGAGTGTTGGTTTATTTATTCATAGTATGGTATGATTGGAATTTTTATTTTTATATTGAGTATTTAAATGGTGTTAGTTCGAATTCTAATTGATCACAGAAGCCCCGATTTGGATGGTTGTTGTAATGTTTGAGCAGACGTCTATAATGTTGTTTCATAGCTGACTTCATTTTCCTTTGAGAATGTAAAGCTTTCTTCCCTTTTGGAACCATCAAGCTCTTTATGTGAGAAGTCTATATGACATATTGCAGTATCCTTTCTTTATTTCATTGGTATATGAATGCATGAAGCTGTACAAAAAAAAAAACAAATGCCTTGGGTCTTGTGGTGATTTTCATCATCAATTTGATGGGATGGTTTAGTTGTTCCAAATTTAATACTATAAAGTCAGAGGCATAACTCTGGGTGTTCAAAACCATTTTTTCTCCTAATGTGAGTAGGTCGGTTTGGCGGCTAAGTCTATTTGGGAAATAGTGATTTTTGCTCGTCACGTTTCTGAGAGTTTTCTTTGCTAATATGTCTTGAAATTAGCTCTGCATAATGTGTGCTCTTCTCGTTAGCTTTCTGCTTACTTGGCCAATTACTCCATGTCAGTAAAAAGGGCCAAGAATGTCCATCAAGTAATGTCAGTGGTCATTAATTGGCAAACAACTTAAATGCCCTTCAAGAATGTTTTTTTCTTTTTGTGTGTAATGAAGAAGAAACCGAGGTTCTGAAGTAAATTTGATTTATTTAAGCCTTATTTCATTAATGAATCCTTAGAATTCGAGGTGTGCCATTTAGCAAATTTTCATGGCCCTCGCAAAGTTAATAACACGCTAGTTGCTTTAGGCATAATTTTTAATAATCTTACTCTCCTAATACGGGTGTGCATTTCATGCAACCCAAATCCAAATCCGAAAACGTCGAATAAGAATGTGTCGAGGATCTGGGTGCATTTCATGTGACGTGCTCCAAAAATATGTCCTTAAATGACGTTTACTTTCTTAAAATAAAATAATTTGACAAAAGCGGTAATTAATTCTAAAAATGCACAAATAGGATAATATATATTAAAATCAAATATTTTAGCCAAATATAACAGTTGAGCGACCGTGCTAGAACCACGGAATTCGGGAGTGCCTAACACCTTCTCCCGTATTAACAGAATTCCTTATCCGGATTTCTAGTTCGCAGACTGTAACAGAGTCAAAACTTTCCTCGGTTCGGGATTAATCCGGTGACTTGGGGCACCATTATTCTCCCAAGTGGCGACTCTGAAATTAAATAAATAGATCCCATTCCGACTGTCCTTAAATTGGAAAAAACTCCTTTCTTTTATTATATCTCTCCCCGGGGTGTAGTAAATAGGCTTTTCCCCATAGCCGGTAAGAAAAAGGAGGTGTGACAGCTCTGGCGACTCTGCTGGGGACA
>MU772058.1:0-10227 GCA_026770625.1 Nicotiana glauca
GGACCTCTAAATTCAATTCTGATTGCTCTCCTAAGTCACAATTCATCCCCCGAAACTAGTCGAATCATTAGAAATACGTTCCGAGCCTTCTAACTCATAAGTCAATATTCGTTTGACTTTTCCAAACTAACCTTCTCATAAAGAGACTAATTGTCTCCTTTCTAACCGAACTCTATTCGGATTACTTCAAATCCTCCACAACACATATAATGAAATATATAGAAGCATAAAACGGGGAAAACGGGGCGGTAACTCCCGTAACGACGGGCCGGGTCGTTATAAATCGCTAACATAATAAAAATTATAGTTACTAATAAGTTAAATCTACATTAATAATATAAAAAATCTTTATATTCTTATATATACAGTCAGACACTTCCCTATAACAACATCTCTATATAATAGTCATTCAATATAAAAACAAGTTTTTCTCAGAAATGATTATTGTATTATCTTATAATATATCTCCTCTATTTAGTTCACTATAGCAGAAACAAATATTGGAACAAACAAGATAATTATAGACAGGTTTGATTGTAAAAGTTAAATCCAAAATAAGAAAAGGAGATTATAATTAATTCTAGTTAGCACTACTAGTACAGTTACAGATATAAAAAATTACCAAGCCAGCAATATGACAGGCAGAATCCTCATTAAACTAGAAGTTTTTACATGTTTATCACTTCCCTTTAGTAAAACAAACATTCTTAAATATATGTATTGGGCTCATCTTCAGGTGAGGGAGATTGTCTCCATCCATATACCAACACATTAAGCAATTTATACCTCTTCAATCCAAAAAAAGACCAAAAATTCAATATAGCACTTATAGTGAAAATCTAAGAGACAAGAGGGATTTTACTAGTTGCAGCAGTATAACATTTTCTCTAGGATAGTTACAACAAGATAAAACACATAAATACACTTAAAAGAGAAGCACGATGCTAGACTTCAGGTATTGCATTCAAATATTTACTAACTACATGATATTTGAAATGAGTAAGTTGTTACTAACTTGGTATGTTCATCAATGGTCATCCTCCTGATATGGTGATGCCGATGGCTGGACATTAGCGTGTTGATCCACCAAAGGGTGGACATTAGACTATTGGCTCAAGAAAAATTCTTTTAGTTCCTTCAGTTCTTTCACCTCATTTACAACAGTAGACAACCGATCCTTTAATGACTCATTTTGCTCTAGAGCCGAACGTAACTCGGATCTTAATTCTGCTTTCGAGGAACTGCCATCTTTTAAGTCTTTTTCTTTTACTCCACCCCAAAAACCAAATACATGACTACGAGTTTGAGGTCCAAAGTATTTTTCCACTATCTCTATATTGGGAAGAGTTGGTTCGGACTGCACCAATTCTTGAATTTGAGCCTTCAAAATATATAAAGAAAAACTCCCATTAGAACCAATAAATAGTAGTTTTTACTTTTTTAATTGATGAAATGCACATGTTTTATAATTGTCTCAGATTAAACAAGCTCGTTGTTCTTCTTGTGAGTCTCAAAAAAAAAAATTTGCCAAATCTGGTGGATTGCCGTCCTTTCCGCCCTTCACATCAAAGTAAAAATGTCAAATAATGCCTCCTCAATATTTAAAAAAACAAAAAGAGCAGATATTATAATACCTTTTGATAAATAATTTCTCTAATAGGCTTGCTACCAATATGATGAGGCATCTTCAATTTAGCTCTGTTTGTTGCATTCCGGTTGCTTTTTGCCTGAAAACTTTCTTTACGAAAATGTTCTTTTACCAAACACTCCCATTGTTTCTTGTCTACCCCCTTTGGTTTATTCTTAAGAGCCTCTTGGATTGGTTTACCCCTGACGTACTTTGCATTCAATTGTTCTCTCTATTTGTTCCACAATTCTTTCATCCATCCCATAATATGATTGCGATGAATACTAGGTCATTGCTCTCAAATTTATTCTACAATAAATTAAACATATCATAAGAACTTTAGCAAAGAAATGATAAAACCTTCAGGTTTGATAGAACATAGAAAAGAAAATCATAAAACTTCAGCATAAAAAATTGTAAGGTTCTGAAAATGTATTTTGAGTTGTAGCAAATAGCTTATAAGCAAATTGGACACATTTGTTACCTCAATAGCTTCCCACATGTGATTTAGCTTTTCCTCTGTAATATCATCCTGTGATGATACTCCCAATGGATACATATTATAATCATGAACTATTATTCCCAAGTGCCTCAAAAATATAGTGCTATTCTTTCCACCAGTTCGATTATTGTAAAATATTACTTTTAACTTCTCTCCAACTTCAAGTGATGCGACTTCTTTGCACTTGCCTCGAACTTTTTTTTACCTTTTCAGTAGTACTCAAACCTGCTTCGCATGATTTAGTAATATCTAAATATATTATATGTCTCAAGTAAATTTACAATCATTAAATTGTCAAATCATACATGTTTCACCTGTTTGCATAACTTGATCAATGGGTAGAGAAAATGGAGTCTCAGTTTGCATAAGTTTTTTCCTAGGAACAAATGAGTTTTTCTTTATAGATGCAGAAAGTAGACAATCAGTAGATGGAGGCAATGAAAATTTAAATTGCATTTGCTCTTTTTTAAGAACCAGGGAGATTGTTTTGGTGCTTGAATTCCTTGACCAACAAATAGGAGAGAATTTGATCATGTATCATTAGAAGATATTAACATACTTTCACTTCTTTCACTAGTAGATGATTTAGACATACATTGACTTCTGTCACCAGCAGAAGGCTTAGACAAACTTTGAGTAGTAAGAAAAGAATTTTGATGGAAGGATCCCACCTTATTCCTAGGCACCTCTATAGAGCACATTGATCTAAGTCCTTTCCCTAGTCCCTTCACTAGAAAACCTGGTGGAAAGAATCCATATTTGGCAGCCTTTGCAGTGGATTCGACCTAAATTTCAAGCTTTGATCGTTTCATGTTAGGACTACAAAAAAATCACAATAAATCAAAATAAGAATGACATAATGAAAATAATGTATTAACAGAAAAATTATGCAATCAGAATGTAGAACATTTAATATATCAATGCATAAAGAGATGTTCTATCTCATCCGTTCTTTTTCGTTTATTTTTTGTAGGATTTCCTGAATTTACAATACTGTCATCTATTTGTTGCAATCTCATAAGAATCACAAGGTTTTGTCTTCCTTGACATACGTCAACCCTTATTAGAATTGTCATTAGCGTAAATACTTGAGATGATTGGTCCACTAATACAAAAGACTCGTTTGTTTTTAAAAATCGCCCCAATTAACACTTATAAAATCATATTCATCTTGTTTAACTCCTTTTATTTTATCATATACATCAAACAAGTTACATCGAAATAAAATCACTCTTCTACCCGGGACGAATTGCAATTCACATATATCAGTCAAAACTCCATAGTAATCAAGGTTCTCGCTATCTTTATTAGTAGCACCAACTGCAATCACATCACAATTTTGAGTCTTTAACTGTTTATCATGATCTTCCACATGAAATCTATACCCATTAACAATGTGTCCATTAAAATATCTCAGATATCCGGTTTGGCCACATGAAAGTGAGAGTAAATCTTTCATGATCTTACTATTATCTCCTTTGTACAACTGCGAGACCTATCAACGAGATTAAATTGAAAACTTTAGTATAAGTAATATAATACTAAATTTTTCATATTTAATGTTTATCTGTTACTCACCCTATCTTTATACCACTCAATAAACTGCCTGTTCCATTCTGCATCAGACAAGTGTTGAAGAATATCGGCATGAATTTGTGCAAACTCTTTACAAAAATTCGATCAACCACAATTGACATAAAGAAGGAGAAATAATCATAAAGAAAATAGGGAGAGAATGAAATGATATGAAATATAATTTTCATACTCGAGATATGGTAGAACTTCATCACAATTCTTCAGTATGTATATATGTGCCTGTTCCAATTCATTAGGTTCAAACTCTTTTTGTTTTTCAGCCCCTAAAGTTTTGCCAGGTTGACAAAATAGAGATAAACCTCCAGCACAATTCTTCAAATCACCATCATAATTTCGTTCAGGCCGATTGAACTTTGTATCAATTCTATGCAAATACCTTGAGCATAATGTCATGCATTTAGTTGCAATGTATCCTTCTGCAATGGACTCTTCTGAACAAGCCCAATTATCAATAAGAGATTTCAAAATATAACCATCGCTCCACAGGATACATCCATCGGTAATGAATAGGACCAGCAATCTTAGCTTCATTAGCTAAATGAATAGGCAAATGCACCATGACATCAAAAAATAATGTAGAGAACACTCTTTCTAACTTGCAAAGAGTTTGGAATCTGGGCTTCAATTTGCTCCAAGTCTTCCCTCCTTAACTCCTTTGATCCAAGGGAATTAAAAAATAAAGATAACTCAATAAGTGGTTCGCACACTTCTTTGGACAACATACCACATAATGCAAGTGAGAGTAAATATTGTAGAAGAATATGACAATCATGACTCTTTAAGCCAGAAATCTTGTGATCTTTCATATTCACACATTGAGAAATATTAGATGAAAATCCATCGGGGACTTTTAAATTCTTTAAAAAAAAGGCATAACTTGTGCTTTTCTTCAAGAGACAATGTTAACATGCGATTGGAACTTCGTATTTTTTCCCTTTTTTGATGGGGTACAATTCCAGCCTGATGTTCATTTCTTCTAAATCTAGCCGAGTTTTAAATGTGTCCTTGGTCTTTCCTTTGACATTTATGATACTACCCAATATGTTATCATATATGTTTTTCTCTATATGCATAACATCCAAATTATGTCGTAACAAAAAAGATTTTCAATACGGAAGTTAAAAGAAAATACTCTTCTTGTTCCAATTATCCTTTCGAGCATCATGTGATATTTTGATCCCTTTCTTTGGATCCTTTGTTAATTGTAGCCCTTCAAAATTTTGTACTTGATTTAGTATCTCAATACCAGAATGCTCTTTTGGTGGGAGCCTTCGCTCTTTTGTGCCATCAAATGACTCCTTATCGTTCCTCCATTTATGATTTAGAGAAAGGTAACGTCGATGACCCATAAAATATTTCTTCTTGCTATTAGACAATCTAATTGAGAAAGTGTCTCTGTTGCAACATGGGCATGCCAATTTTCCTTTTGTGCTCCATCCAGATAAATTTCTGTATGCTGGAAAGTCATTGATGGTCCATAACAAAGAAGCGTGCAACTTAAAATTCTGTTTGGTTGATGCATCCAATTACCCATAATTCCTTCAATTCGTCTATCAAGGGTTGAAGATAAATATCAATTGCATCTCCTGGACTATCTCGACCTGGAATAAGCATTGACAAAATAAAATTTCCTGCTTCATACACAACCAAGGTGGTAAATTATAAGGAATAAGTACTACAGGCCAAATGCTATATGGGGTTTTTGAATTTTGAATGGCTGAAATCCATTACTAGCAAGTTCAAGACGAACATTACGAGGCTCAGCTACAAATGAGGGATGAAGTTCATCAAAAGACTTCCATTCCATTGAATCGGCTGGGTGCCTAATCGTTCCATCATCAACTCTTTTATCTTGATGCCATATCATTAGAGAAGATGTCTTTGAAGACATGAACAACCTCTGAAGCCTAGGCTATAATGGAAAATATCTTAAAGTCTTTAATGCTATCTTTTTAACATTTTTGTCACACCTCCTTTTTTACACGTCCACTTTAAGTGACATTATTTGAAATTGGATTATTTATTTATTTTTATTCAGAGTCGTCACTTAGGATAGTTTATTTGGTGTCCCAAGTAACCGATTTATTTTAAATCCCAAATCGAAGAAATTTTGACTTTTCTTTTGAAGTTTACGAACCATAAATTCTGAATAAGGAATTTTGTTAACCCGAGGGAAGGTGTTAGGCACCCCCGGATTCTATGGTTCTAGCACGGTCGCTTAAACTATCATAATTGGCCTATTATCTGATTTTAATACATGTTTAGCCTATGGTGCAATTTAAAACTTTAACCGCTTTATTTCATTATTTTTTTTAAG
Organism: Nicotiana glauca; assembly: GCA_026770625.1. NCBI lineage: Eukaryota > Viridiplantae > Streptophyta > Magnoliopsida > Solanales > Solanaceae > Nicotiana > Nicotiana glauca. The sequence goes on from MU772058.1 coordinate 6,043, forward strand.
GCCGCAGTTCTCGACATATTTTATCTGCTATTGTTGAGATTTGGATTTGGGTCACATAAATATGCACCCGAGTTTAGGAAGGTAAATTATTAAAATAACGCGCCTAAAGCAACTACGCGTTTGCAACTTTGTGAGGGCCATTAAAATTTGATAAATGACATGCCTCGAATTCTAAGAATTTTTAAAAGAAATAGTTAACGAGGGCCACGCATTTAAGATTTTATTTGGTGCGACGCACCTCGATTCTAATTTTTAAAAGGGAGGTTCAAGTTACATTTGGAGGGCTATAAACTATTTATGCTATTTAAAAAGGCTCACCGCTATTAATTAATCAAAGGGGCAGGAAGAACTGCCATTAATTTAAGGTTAAACGTTTGAACCAATTTTAAAACCAATAAACCAGTGTTGGACGAGATGAGTATATAACACAAGAATGAGAGTAGAATATTGGGCTCGAATAAGCAGCCCTATACATAGAGAAACTCAGCTTGTTTCTAGTCCGGCCCAATGTGAGCCCCAAAGTTCTAAAGGCTTAACGTCAAGCAGAGGGGAAATTCGAGGTCGAGTCTCGAAATGCCAAGTTAATGAAGTGTTGACATGAACCCAATTTCCTTAACAAACATGGATGCCTCACGTATTCTGAAAGAGCTTTATTTTCCATTGATACTGGCCCAGGTCTCAGAATCTAGACACTTATGCATGAACAATTAAAAGCCAAATATTTAAAACTATCCAGAAACTGCATTAACCCATATTAAATCTGCCCTTTTCACTTAAACATGACTAAGCAAATCTCAATACCACCTCCCTAATAATTTAATGTACCAGGAAACTCTGAATACTATTAATGACTCATGCTTAAACACAGCGTATAAGAAAAAGAAAAGGTGATCATAGCTTAAAATAACATTCAGTTAGATAACCTATGAACCTTGACCTCTCACTACTCAATTTGCATAATTAAAACTGGAGTCCACTTTTGACTATTCATTCATAATCCCTAAAGACTAAAATATTTCTGAACCAATTACATTCAAACAAAACCAACTAAAATCTTATAATAAAAGGTAGTATATGATGGAATATTCAAGTACACATAAGGAACTTAATTACGAAAATATAAAGCAGAGAAGTCCACAAAATTAAAGCTATAATATGAACACAACTTAGTGTTGAGCTTAAAAACTTCCATTTCTATTTCACTTCCAATTTGAGCATCACATTCTACAAGTTTAAGGATATGTACCTGGAAGTTGCAAAAAAGTAAAGAGGTGAAGAGCAATGAACAGCGGCAACTGGGCAATCAGGAAACCAAGCAAAGAAACCAGATGGATTCGAGCAATGGAATAGTGAAATCAGATCCTAATAACTTCAAACACCTTTTCAAAACCAAACTCAGGCCAATCTTCAACTAAAATGCAAAAACTAAATTCCCAGATATTCTATCTGATGAAGGGACTCAGGAATGCAACACATAAATGGAATTCTTAGCCATTTTTACCAAAAGAATGCAAGGAAATTAGTGTTGTCTCCTAAATGTGCAGTCATTCTAGTGTTTTTTGGAATCTTCCCTTTTTCTCTCTAGCTTTAAAATCTGATTTGAGTGTCAAGTTATGATGCCTTTATAGGCAATATTCTAGGGCAGCAGAAATGATTTCAGTTTTGCCCATTAAACCTTTTTCAATTTTTGTTTTTGCTAGTTAATCCCTAAATTTTTAACTTATTTGCCAAGTCAATCCCTTTTTTACCTTCCAGAAAATTTCCTAAGTCAGTTACAAGAGATTCCCTCACCTAAGTTCCCTAAACTAACCTTTAAAACCCTATTATTTACCCTCAAGACCAAACCTGGGCCAAGTTGAACCATAAGTTCAGGCTTCTAAAACTGAGCTATCCAAACCAGATTGAATCCCTTTTTTAGGCTTCTGATTTCAGAACCCAAATTAACATTGAATGTTCAAAAACTCCCAAATTCTCATTTACAAAGTCTTAAAGAGTCGTGAAATTTGGGCCCAAATAGAAACAAAATCAACTTAAAACCAGAAAACAAATACTAACTAAATAAATCTAAAACTAACATGCAAACAAGGATGATTTGAAGAGATGGAAAAAATGAAAAACAAAAATCAGAAGATAAAAGGAAGAGATAGAAGAAGATTGTGACGACCCGACCCATCGTCTCATGAGTTACCGCTCCGTTTTCCCCATTTCTTCTTCTTTATGCTTTGTTATCTGTGTTTATATGTGTTCGAGTTGATTGGTTTGAATTCGGAGTGAATTTGGTAAGAAATGAGACACTTAGTCTCTTTTAAGAAAGCTTAAGCTGAAAAAGTCAATTGGATGTTGACTTATGATTTATAGGGCTCGAATATGAGTTCTGATGGTTCAGTTAGCTTCGAGTGGTGATTTGTGACTTAGGAGTATGATCGAAAGTATTTTTGGAGGTCCGGTGTAGAATTAGACTTGAATTTACGAAGTTAGTGTTTTTATCCGAGAGTTGGAATGGAATTCCGAGAGCTGATATAGCTTCAATAAGTGATTTGGGATGTGTGTATAAAATTTCAGGCCATTCGGAGATTGTTTGGTTGGGTTTTTGATCAAAAACGTGTTTCGAAAGTTTTTGAAAAACTTAGGCTTGAATTCGATGTGAATTGGTGATTTTGGTATTTTTGTGGTGTTTTAATGTTTGGAACAAGTTTGAATGAGGTTTTAGGATGTGTTGGCACTTTTGGTTGAGGTCCCGGAGACCTCGAGGTGATTTCGGATGGCTAACGGGAAGAGTTTTGGACTTGTGCAATTGCAGATTTTCTGTTGCTTATGGTGTTTTTGCACCTGCGGTTTTTGGACTGCAAGTGCAGTATCGCAGATATGTGGATTTGGGTCATAGAAGCAGAAAGGCTGAGGGAGGCTTGGAACCACAGATGCGGAAGATTAGCTAATATCACAAAGATCAAAATTTGTCTCAAGGGCCCCTCAAATGATTTACCTATTTGGTCTCTCAACAATAAGGGTGTGTTCACTACTAGGTCTTGTTATGCTCTTCTAGAAACACCAAAAAATACTGACTTAGAATTTGACTGGATCTGAAAACTAGAATTCCCCAATAAAATAAAATATTTTTTATGGCAATGCCTTCATGATCGAATCCCTTGCAGGAAATACCTTTCACATATTAGGCTAAACATTTACTCATTTTGTCCCATCTGTAAATGTGCTAATGAAGAATCCATATAGCATAATTTTCTAGAATGCAAAGCGATAAAAAATTTCTGGGCTTGCGTTCGGTGGCAAAATAACAAGAGTTTAAATGGTAACTACTGACTTATCCAAGTAAGAGACCTTAAGTATCCTCTTAATAACACTTACTTAAACTGGAACTCTTATTTTTCCTTTATCATTTGGCATATTTGGATAAATAGAAATAATAATAACCATAATAACACTACCAACCCTATCAATGACTCTCTTATTATGAAGAGGGCTATAGAATTCAAATTACTCACGAAAAAAATCTCTATACACTCTCCGAAATTACTCATTAAAATTAATTGGCATAAACCTCCAAGGGGTTGGTTTAAACTAAACGTTGATGCTAATTTCAAAAACTATAACCAAAGTTGTGGCTTAGGTGGTGTTTTCAGAAATGCCAATGGTAATTGGGCGATTGGTTTTACAAAATCAACTCATGCAAATGGTTCACTAGCAGCGGAATTGAAAGCCCTAAGAGAAGGATTGCACAGAGGTAATCCACGCAATACATGAAGGTAGTAATTTATTTAATAAGTTTGTAAATGATTGTATGCGGTTAATGCACTAGTAGAAGGTTATCCTCCAGCACACCTTCAAGTAGGGGAATAGGACAGCTCATCAACTAGCAAAAAAGTGCCTGAATATTGGAAGTCAAGTTTTTGGAGCAGCTGGAAGAAGTAATGATCAGGGGAGCAGCAAAGAGGTTTTTGTTAGACCTCCAAGTGATGCAATATGTTTTGTGGATATGAAAAGACTTAAACTCACTACCAATGAAAAATTACTATCTTTTGAAGCATGTCAATTGTTGGCAAGCTTAGGGAACCAATGTGTCCTTCATGACATATCTTATGATAAACATGTACTGAACGCTCTTTAGTTATATATATATATATATATATATATATATATATATATATATATATATATATATATATATAT
>MU772058.1:10518-55289 GCA_026770625.1 Nicotiana glauca
GATCTATCATTACAGAGTATTTTAAATTTTGCCACCTCAAAGATATGAAGTTTCAAAGTTTATATCGAAATCAAATTTCACACCTTTGTAACTAAAGTTAGGCTCTAGTAGTCCAAATTTCAAATCCCCAACATCTGAATTAGGGGTGTGCATTCGAACCAGTTCATCGATAAATCAAATCAATTATTTATTATCGGTTTATCGATTTCGAAATTTTCCTTATCGATTTATCGATTTCGATTTCGATTTCGATTTTGTCCTCTTCGGTTATTGATTTATCGATAGATAGATAAGATATAATAAAAAGATTTAAAAAAATTACCCTTATTCTGTAATATGCCTTTCCTGGCCTATTATTTCCTCTACCACATTTAAGAATTGATCATATTTAAAGTTCAAGGGAATGAAGTTCAAATTAACGGAAAATAGAATTAGCCGTGATGATGTATTTTTTTTATACCGTTGGAGTATTAGTGGCATACATTTGATCCCTTACTTTAGTTTCGTTGCATGTGCTTGTTGGCACAATTTTTATGTTATAAACTGTATTCGTCTTATTTTAGCTTCTTTTTGTCCATATTAGTGAGACGTGTTTATAGCGATATACTTTCCGTGGAATCCCACAAATTTTCTTATGGGTGTAATCGATAACCGAATCGATATTCTCCAAAAATCGATAAATCAAAATCAAAAAATCAAAACCTTATTAAAACGATAATGATAAGCATATGTACAAATCAATAATAGATAAGTAATTATTGATAAGGGTCAAAATTGAATCGATAAATCGAATGTACACCCCTAGTCTGAATAAAGGTGGAGGGTGGGCGGTCAGTACTTTGCTAAATCTAACCAAAGTTTAAATAATTTAAAGAAACTCGATATGCTTTGGAATCTTTTTTTAGTCATTATATATAGATTATACACATATTATATATGAATTATACCTTTGTTATACGTCTGATGACTACTTAGTAGGCGTTTGGACATAAGAATTATAAAATTCAAAAAAAGTGTAAAAAAAAAAATTCAAGTGAAAATGTTATCTGAATTGGAGTAGTGTTTGGACATAAATTTCAGTTTAGGTTGTTTTTGAAGTTTTCGATTTGAGTGAAAATTTTGAAAAATAATTTTTTGTATTTTTTCAAATTTTTTTGGAAATTTTCAAAATACATCTTTAAGTGAAAAATAAAAATACTGTGAACAAACGCTATTTTAAAAAAAAAGTGATTTTGTTTTGGAATATTCTTCCATTAAATATTATGTCCAAACAAGCACTTAGTTTAAGTGGTTGGTGAGCCATTAGTTCTTCATGTTTTAAACGGTGCCCTTAAAATCGTTAAAATATCATGGTATAGCCAGTTTTCACACTGGGCAATGAAAAATTATCACAACCCCAAACCCGGTCGCGATGGCGCCCAGCACACTACTAGGCAAGCCCGACCATTTATAACAATTTTCCCAATTGTTTAAACAAGTAAAGATAAAGCTATTTAAGTCAAAGTCTGAAATAATGATAAAAATACGGAAAATCTGGCAAAATACAGAAACAACCCAACTAGGACCCGGTGTCATGACCATGAGCCTCTAATGATAGAATAATATCCTACTACAAAGTTCTATCTAACACTGATAATGCGAAAGTAAAGGATAAAAATAAAGGGGAGAATCATCGGCTGCGAACGCCGTGCAGCTACCTCAAACACTCCCGAAAGGAACTCTGGATCAACTAGAATCACTCGGTCTGAGATTGCCCTGGATCTGCACACAAGGTGCAGGGAGTAAAGTGAGTACTTCCAACTCAGTGGTAATAAAAGTGAATAACACTGGAAGTATAAAATCGCAAAAGGGCACAAATAATGCTATCTTAAGCAGTAAACCAAATAACAGTAGAATTCATGAAAACACAAATCATTCTCATGAAAGGAATCAAATAAATAAGAGTACACAAGTAGAAGCTGTCACACCTCCTTTTTCTTACCCACTTATTTACTACACCCCGGGAAGGGATATAATAAAAGGGAAGGAGTTTTTCAATTTAAGGACAGTCGGAACAGGATTAGTTTATTTAAATTTTTAGAGTCGCCACTTGAGAATATAATGGTATCCCAAGTCACCGGTTTAATCTCGAACCGAGGAAAGTTTGACTCTGTTACAGTCTGTGAACTAGAAATCCGGATAAGAAATTCTGTTAATCCGGGAGAAGGTGTTAGGCATTCCCGAATTCCGTGGTTCTAGCACGGTCGCTCAACTGTTGTATTTGTTTTTATCTGATTTCTTTATATATTCCAATTTATGTGCATTATTAATATTCCGCTTTATCACTTTTTTTTAAAAAAAGAATTGCAACGTCGTGAAAATGCATTTCGGGCCACACCGTACCAGTATACCTGTGGCTTTTAATACATTTCGACTTCGTTAAGATTTAGATTTGGGTCACATAAATGTGCACCCGTACCTGAGAATGTATATTATAAATTGCGCCTAAAATATTTACGTCTTGTTACATTTGGGAAAGACCGTGAAATTCGCTAAACGGTCCTTCCAAATCTACGTGTTTTATAACAATTAATTGAGGGCCCCATGCATTTTATTCTTAAATGAGGCTCATCTCACTTATTTTAAAGGTCAAGCCTATAGTGTACTACATTTTCTACTATTGTTTTTGCCTTACCAAAATAACAAATAATGTTGCCTAGTTATGGTTTGTATTTATATTTCATTTATGTCCAGGCCTTCATGTGTTTTGGGCCTTGAAATCAGGCCAGTGAAGGGTAACGCACAGCTGTGCACAGGGCTCATCTTAGCCCAATTCGTATACATTGGTTTAACCAAGTGGACACAAAAGGTTATTGCTACTGGATCTGGGCCTTTTGCCTGATCAGGCCCAGATTACTAACGAATCCAAAACAGGCTTGAACGTTATTACAAATTTAGTATTGGATTTACAAAGTTATCACACTGCTTAATATCAGAAATTAATGGGCCGCACCTGCGGAGCCGCAGATGCGGCTATTAGACCGCAGATGCGGTTAGGCGGAGTTTAAGTGAATTCTGCAAATGCGGAAAAACGACCGCAGAAGTGGTAATGCAGAAGCAGTAACACAGAAGCAGGTAACTGACCGCATATGCGGTTATGAATTGGCAGAAGGTATATATGGTTCTTCTTCGCGATTTTTGAAGGGTTTATTCATTTTAACTTCGGACTAAGAGGTTTTGGGCGATTATGAAGAGTGATTTCAAGGGAACTTCGATAAAGTAAGGATTTTGGACCTAAAACACAATTGTATGGTGATATTTCATGAATTAGGACAGAAAATTTAAGGAATTTATGGACTAAAAATGGAGGTTTAGGGCTTACGTTTAAATTGGGGATTTGAGGGGTCAATTGAACTCCGATTCTTGTATTTTTGATATGTACGAACTCGTAGGGAGATAAGGAACCCGTTGATGTAAAAAATTTTGAGTTTCGAGAAGTGGGCCCGGAGCTCTGGTTTTGCTAATTTTGGGATTTTTGATATTTTTTTATTTTTTTGCTTGGACTTTGTTCCCCTCGCATATTATAACGTATTCGTTCTGGTTTTTGTCAGATTCAACACGCGAGGAGGCCGATTTGAGAGGCATGGGCATAGCGAGCTAGAGCTTTGGCCGATTTTAGGTGAGTAATGAATGTAAATGATATCCTTAGGGTTTGAAACCCCGAATTTACACATCGTAGAGCTATATTGAGGTGAGACACGAACTTGATGATTAGCGTGGGGTCATTTACTATTGGGGATTATGACTTGGTCCGTCCCGGGTGATGCTTTTATCGCGTATTTGATTGAAGCTTATTTGTTATCATCATTATTTGGCTGATTGTCATATTTGGGCTTCGTGCCAACTATTCGAACCCTTCGACGAGTTTTCATCACTATTTCCTCACTGTTTGGATTTGCTACTTGAACTCAGTCGTACCGTTTTCTACTATTTTACAACTCAGCCATTTTTAACCAGTTGTTTTTTAAACTTAAATGATATTTCTAATGATGTTTAGGCTGAGAACTACTATTTTTTCCTAAATGCCCGAGGGACTTATATGATTTCTGGACTGAGTATGGCCAAGGGCCAGTTGTGAGGATACTAAGGGATCGGGCTGCGCGCCGCAACAGTATTATATAGATATTAATATGAGGCCAAGGGCCTAGTTGATGCCACAAGATGGCTTGATATTGTGCTTGGGCCGTAAGGGGCCCCTCTTGGAGTCTGTACACCCCAAGTGAGTGCCATCAACGATAAATAAATAGATCGGGCTGCACGCCGCAGCGGGTACTAGAGGGTACCATTCTATGTGTTTGATTTTCCCTTCTATGTCTGACTTAACTGCTTATTTGCTGTAGTATTTTTTATATTTCGATTTCATTGGTTTATCGCTTTCATATTACCTGTTTTAAACTGCCGAATTATAGATTACTCTGTGTTATTCCATAATTTCTTATTCTCAACCTTTATTTATATTTATTACTCACGGGGTTGGAGTAGTCACATTACTCCCTAAACCTTCGTGCAGATCCCGGTGCATCTGAGGCTGCATGAGGATTTTCAATTGAGCAGTGCATATCCGGGAGCATCAAGGTAGCTGCATAACGTTCGCAGCCTTGATCTCTCCCTGCTATCTTTTTTTTAATCCGCTCTTTCCTAGATTGATATGTATTAGGTTGATCTATATGGGCTATGTAGTAGGATTATTATTTGAATTCCACATGTTTAAATCTTATATCAGACTTTTAATATAATGATAGGGTAATTTAACTGTGTTAGCTGATAATGTACTGTTGAAGAAATGGGTTAAGGTTGTTAATTGGTCAGGCCTGCCTAGCAGTGTATTGGGCGCCATCACGACCAAGGTTGAGGTCGTGACAAGCTAGTATTAGAGCCTAGGTACTAGGTCTCGCAAGTCGTGAGCCGGTTTAGTAGAGTCTCATGGATCGGTACAGAGATGTCTGTATTTATCCTCGAGAGGCTACATAACCTTTAGGAAAATCTTCATATTCTTGAAATTCTTGTCGTGCGACTTTGTTGACCCAAGAACTAAACTTCCATTATTCTATTCTCTCATAGATGGTGAGGACACGAGCTATCGGATGAGGTGGATGACCACTAGTACCACCCACTGAGGCCACCAGAGGCCGTGGACACAGTCGTGGTCATTGCAGAAGCAGAGCAGTGAGGGCCGCACCTGTTGATCCACTAGCTGCCCCAGCTCCAGATCAGACTCTAACAGCACCAGTTCTGGTACTAGCTGTGCCCATCGTGATTCCAGGTCTTTAGTAGACCTTGGCATAGATCTTCACAGTTTGCACTGGCCTGGCTCAGGCAGTTTTAGCTACCACAGCAGCAGCTACTTCACAGGCTGGGAGAGGCAACCAGACCCCCATTGCTCGCACACCTGAGCAGGTAATGCAGGGACTATAGATGCTGGAGGCACCTCTAGCTCATCGGTTTGCACCAGCACAGGAGTTCAGGGTTCCAGTTATGCCGGAGGATGAGCAGTGTCGTCTTGAGAGGTTTGGTAGACTCCAGCCTCCGACATTCAGTGGTGCTGAGGGCGTGGATGCCTAGGGTTTTCTTGACAGGTGTCAGCAGATGCTCAGACAGCAGGGATTCTTGAGTCTAGTGTTGTGGCATTTACCACCTTTCAGTTTACTGGGGCTGCTTTTACTTGGTGGGAGGATTTTGAGAGGCGTAGGCCTGTCGGTGCAGCACCCCTTTCTTGGCAGTAGTTCTCTGCTATCTTATTCGAGAAGTATGTACCGCAGTCCCGCAGAGAGGAGCTGCATAGGCAGTTTGAGTGGTTGACATAGGGGGATATGAATATGACCTAGTATGTGATGAGGTTTTCACAGTTTGCCCGTCATGCCATTTTGATTATTTCGACAGATCGTGAGTGGATTAGGAGATTTATGGATGGCCTTAAATACCATCCCCGTATTCTGATGACTAGAGAGAGAGTGTTGGGCGCCACGTTCAAGGAGGTGGTTGATATCGCTCGTGAGATTGAGATGGTTCACCGTAGGGAGCGAGAGGAGAGGGAGGCCAAGAGGCCTCGAGGATCAGGCAGTTTCAGTGGTGCTCTGTCGAGGGGCCAGTTTTAGCATGCTAGAGGTTGCTCTTTTAATACTGCTCAGTCGGCCCGTCCAGAGTATCGTGGGGCACCTTTATGGTCATCATGGGTTCCAGCAGGGCTAGTCTTCACTCAGCGCCCTCCCAGCTCAAAGTTTATCTCATGCCCCCTCAGCCCAGGGTTCTTCTGCACTGAGTGCATTTGCCAGTCACTCTAATGCGAGGGGTTCACTTGAGACCCTATCTCTAGCACCGGGTAGTTGTTATGAGTGTGGGGAGTTTAGGCATATGAGGAGGCAGTGTCCTCGAATTCGTGGTGGTTAGCTTCAGCAGAGGGGTCAACCCTCGACTTTTACTCCAGTTACTTCACCACCCACCCAGCCAGCTAGGGGTGGAGATCAGGTAGCCAGGGGTCGCCCCAGAGGGGGAGGTCGATCAACCGGAGGCCAGGCTCATTTTATTCTATTCCAGGTAGGGCAAATGCCATTGCTTTAGATACTTTCGTTACATGTATTATTTTAGTCTGCCACAGAGATGCCTCTGTATTATTTGATCCCGGTTCCACCAATTCTTATGTATCTTCATATTTTTCTCATTATTTGAGTAAGCCCCGGGAGTCCCTTGCTTTACCTGTTCATGTGTCTACCCCGGTGGGCGATACTATTATTGTAGATCGTGTGTACCGGTCATACGTTGTGACTATTGGGGGTCTGGAGACTCGAGTTGATCTATTGTTATTGAGTATAGTGGACTTTGATGTTATTTTGTCAATGGATTGGTTATATTCGTATCATTCTATTCTAGACTGTCATGCTAAGACAGTCACTTTGGCTAGTCGGGTGTACCATAGATCGAGTGGCATGGTATGACTGATTATGTTCCTAGAAGATGCAGAAGAAGCGTAGCAGATGCGGAAGAAGGGCCACATATGCGATTAGGCGGAGTTTAAGTGAATTCCACAAATGCGTAGAAATGACCGCAGATGCGGTTATGACTAGGCAGAAGGTATATATGGTTCTTCTTTGCGATTTTTGAAGGGCTTATTCATTTTAACTTCGGATTAAGAGTTTTTGGGCGATTTTGAAGAGAGATTTCAAGGGAACTTCGATAAGTTAAGGATTTTGAACCTAAAACACAATTGTGTGGTGATATTTCATGAATTAGGACTGAAAATTTAAGGAATTTATGGACTAAAAATGGAGGTTTAGGGCTTGAGTTTAAGAGAGTTTAAATTGGGGATTTAAGGGGACAATTGAACTCCGATTCTTGTGTTTTTGATATGTATAAACTCGTGTTGAGATAAGGAACCCGTTGATGTAAAAATTTCTGAGTTTCGAGAAGTGGCCTCGGGGCTCAAGTTTTGCTAATTTCGGGATTTTTGATATTTTTTTATTGTTTTCTCTTGGGCTTTGTTTCCCTTGCATATTGTGACGTATTTGTTCTGGTTTTGGTCAGATTAGACGCACGCCGAGGCCGATTTGACAGGAAAAGGCATAGCGAGCTAGAGCTTTGGCCGGTTTGAGGTGAGTAATGAATGTAAATAATGTCCTGATTGTTCGAAACCCCGGATTTGTACATCGTAGTACTATATTGAGGTGAGACACATGCTTGATGATGAGCGTGGGGTCGTTTACTATTGGGAATTATGACTTGGTCCGTCTAGAGTGATGTTTTTATCGCGTATTTGATTGAAGCTTAATTGTTATCATCATTATTTGGCTGATTGTCATATTTGGGCTTCGTGCCAACTATTTGATTCCTTCAAGGAGTTTTTATCACTACTTCCTCACTCTTTTGATTTACTAATTGAACTCAATCGTACCGTTTTATACTATTTTACAACTCAACCATTTTTACCATTTTGTTTTAAACTTAAATGATATTTCTAATGATGTTTAGGCTAAGAACTACTGTTTTTCCTAAATGCCCGAGGGGCTTATATGATTTCTGGACTGAGTATGGCCAAGGGCCAGTTGTGAAGATACTATAGGATCGGGTTGCGCCTTGCAATAGCATTATATAGATATTAATATGAGGCCGAGGGCCTAGTTGATGTCATGAGATGGCTTGATATTGCGCTTGGGCCGTAAGGGGCCCCTCTTGTAGTCTGCACACCCCCAGTGAGCACTATCGATGATAAGTAAATGGATCGAGATGCACGCCACAGCGGGTACTAGAGGGTACCATTCTATGTGTTTGATTTTCCCTTCTATGTATGTCTTAAATGCTTATTTGCTGTAGTATTTTTTACATTTCGATTTTATTGGTTTATCATTTTTATATTACTTGTTTTAAACTGCCAAATTATAGATTACTCTGTGTTTTTCTGTAATTTCTTATTCTCAGCCTTTATTTATATTTATTACTCACTGGTTCGGAGTACTCACAATACTCCCTGCACCTTGTGTGCAGATCTAGGTGAATCTGAGGTTGCGTGAGGATTTTCAGTTGAGCAGCGCATATCAGGGAGCATCGAGGTAGATGCATGGCATTTGCAACCCTGAACTCTCCCTTCCATCCTTTTATTTTATCCGTTCTTTCCTAGATTTATATGTATTAGGTTGATAAACTTGTAGCAGAGGCTCAGACTTGTGATACCGGATCTATATGGGTTATTTAGCCGGATTATTATTTGAATTTTCGTATGTTTACCTCTTATTTCAGACTTTTAATATGATAATTTAGTAATTTAACTGTGTTAGCTAATAATGTATTGTTGGAGAAATGGGTTAAGGTTGTTAATTGGTCAGGCCTAGCACTGTGTTGGGCGCCATCACGATCGGGGTTGAGGTCGTGACAAAGATGAGAAGTGAATTATAAAATTAAAAATTAATAACATAAAAGTGAAGAAAAAATATCTAAGAAATGGTCATGGACAGTGAACAATCAAAAAGGACCTTCAAATCTTCAAAATTTGGTCGATTTTGACCTTAATCATGTGTTCTTTTCAAGAACACACGAATAAAATCAAACTAAACCTAAATCCTCACTGAAATCTCGATTTTGAGGCTTTTGGGATTTTAGGTTTCAGAGTTTCGATTTAATATTCGAGGAGTTTGGCTAAGATTGGAGGGTACAGGATGATGGATTTGGGATGAGGGAGGCCTAGTGGTCTATTGGTGTTAGTTTGGGGTTGATTGGTGGTGGCGTCGCCACCGGAGAAAGTGGGCGGCACTAGGGTTCCATCTTCTATGATCTGAAATATGAAAAAATCTGGGCAGATTTGAGGAAAATCATTTGGATATCTGAGACAGGGAGGTTGAGGAGAACGTTTGGTGTAATTTCGGGCATGATTGGCTACCGGCTGCCGCCATGGGCGATTTCCGGCGAGCGACAGGTGGCGGTTCACGGCGGGGTTCGGTAGGGGTTCTCTGAGGGTATGTGGGAGACGATGAGAGGGTTCTGGGGAGGGGGGAGTAGGTCACGTTCGGACATATATATATATATATATATTTACTAACTCCCAGTTCCAGACCGTTGGATCTCAGTAATCCAACGGTTGAGATAGAAGCTTCATGAAACGGGGTCATTTGATTAGAGGGATTGCTGGACCGGGTTTTGACGGATCTTCGGCCGGGTTTCTGGGTGAATTGGGCCAATTTTGGAGGGGTAATGTAGAAGTTTAATTGGGCTGGGAGAGATTTAATAAGAAGTATCCCAAAGTTAGAGTTTTTTAGGCTGATTTTATTATGTTTTATTCCAATTTGGGTATGGCGCCACTTTCTCCCGGTAAATTTTTATATTTAAGGACCGTACATTATAAAAAAATTTATTTCTATTCAATATTTTTATTAAAAAACTAGATATTTCAGAACCAATAGTATTCTCGTCCTTGCTGGTGTACTTCTAGGGACCAGATTCATACCTCGTCGCTAAATGTTGGTCCCTCAAAAGTCTTTTTCTTGTAGTGTTTTGAGCTTTAAATCACTTTATCTCTTTTAGAGGGGTTGGTGAGGTAAGAAAGAAGTGTGACAACTATCAGTCCACTTCCCCTGGAGTATTGTTTTTGCCAACTTTGCAGGTGTGCAATCTTTCTGTATGTTAGTTTCCTGTAGTAAATTCTATTATTCATTCTTTGTTTGCTCAGTTAGGAAGAATTCCTTGAATTTTAGATTCAGGTACCACCAATACCCACATAAAAAGTTTTTACACAATCTTAAACCTTTGCCTTCTCCTTACTTAATCACCTTACCGAATTGATATAAAGTAAAAGTCATTTCTACTGGATCTCTGCATCTTAAGTAGGATATAATCGTACATAATGTTCTTTGGTTCCTTCTGTTCAGTTCAATTTAAGTTTAGTACATCAACTTCTTTGTCAACTGAAAGGTCTAGCAATCTTTACCAGTTTCTCCTATTTTCAACAGGGACCTTCTCTGAAAAGGCCATTGGAAATTAGTAAAGCTACTTATGTGCTCTACTTTCTACTACCTGATATGGTGACTCCTTTATTTTCTTCTAATGTGTCTTGTCCTATTGATTGTAATTCAGTTATAGATATTGTTATCCCCTGTTTCCCTAGATCCACTTGTAATTCATCTAGTACTATCAATAAAATGGACCTATTTTGGCATTAGAGGTTAGACCATATGCCATTTCACAAGATGAAATCTATTCCATGTTTATCTACTCTAGTGTCTTCTAAACAATCATTTGTGTGTTCTATTTGTCTTATGGCTAGGCAACAAAGACTATATGCATTCAACTGTACATTTCCAGTTAGAGCATAAAGATGTATGGGACTCTACCACAGTAATATATATAATGGCTTTAAATACTTCATCACTCTGGTAGATGATTTTATAGAATCACTTTGACACACTTTTTATCTTCCAAAGGAAATGCCCTTTCTGTAACCAAAGTTTTTACTATGTTGGTGACAGTTCATTACAAATCTTTGTATAATCCTTTAGATCAGATAATGTCTTTGAATTAGGCAGTAATTCAAAAAAAATATCTTTCTTTGCTGATAATTATATTTTACACCAAATTACTATACCTCATACCCCACAAAAAAATATGGTTGAAAGGAAACACAAACATCTTTTGGAAACCTCCATAGCCCTTTTGTTTCACTTCAAACTTTCTACCAAATATTGGGGTGGACGTGTGTTAACTGCAACTTACATTATCAATAAATTACCTTCATCTGTTTTGGGTAACACTACTCCTTTAAAAAAGTTGCATGGGACTCCTCCTACTTATGACCACCTAAGATCATTTAGTTTTTTTTTTGCAGCTACCCCTTAATTTGAAAGAGACAAGTTCAATTCCAGAGCTGTTGCCTGTGTTATCTTGGGTTATCCCTTTGAAAAAAAGGCTATAAGTTGTTTAATCTCTCTAATAATTCTTTATTTTTCCAAAGATGTAGTTTTTCATGAGCATATCATTCCATATTCCTTTGCTTCATCTTTTTCTGTTTTTCCTTCATCTTCTGTTTCTTTCGAAGATCCTTTTTTATTTCAATCCTCTACTGCTCCTTCACCAAATCCTCCTACTACTCCTTTTGCTGTACCTCATGCCTCTTTCTCTGAATCTCATCCTGCTTCTTCTCTTTCTTTCTCCCATCAACAAGAACAATCTGCTATGCTTGTTCATTCTGTTGCCTCTCCTTCTATCACTAGTCTTGTGCCACCTCCTAACATCTTGAATGTTAGGCATTCTACTAGGGTCTCCAATCCTCCTTCCTTATTGTCAGATTATGTTAGTTCATCTGTTCTTCCTATCAACCATGTCTTTATAAATTCCAAGGTTTCTACTATTGAGCTATAGCTGCAGGAACCATAATATTATCAGCGGGCTGCTCATACTAGAAGAGTTCCAATCTCTTGAGTTTAACCATACTTGGGATATTGTTCCTCTTACTTCTCACAAGATACCTATTCTTTGTAAGTGGTTGTACAAGATTTAATACAAATCTGATCGCACTGTGAAAGTTAGAAAGTCATATTAGTCATAAGGGATGACACTCAATAGGAGGGGATAGATTATAATGAGACCTTCTCCCCAGTTGTTAATTTCACCACCATCAAGTGTCTTCTTTCTCATGGTGCCAAAAAAGGGTGGATTGTTTATCAACTAGTTGTCCATAATATTTTTCTTCATAGAGATCTCTATGAAGAAGTTTACATGAGACAACCCCTTGGATTAGTGGTTTTTGGTTATTCTTCCTCTTCTTCTCCACTAGTTTTCAAGCTCAAAAAGACCCTCTATGGTCTCAAACATGTCTCAAGATAGTGGTTCTCTAAACTGTCAGAAGCCTTGTGTTCAAGAGGTTATATTACAAACAAAAATGATTATTCACTCTTTACAAAGTCTTTTGGTGGTTCACTCATTATCTTAGCAACATAAGTAGATGACATATGTCACGACGTAAAATCCACTAAGGGTCGTGGTGGCACCGGACATCGCTGTCAGGCCAACAAATTAGATTACCAATTAATTTTCTCTTTTAATACCTTTGAAAATCTAAGGTTTTTCTTCTATTTCACATATAATAAGATCGTTTTCCTGAATTCAAACTTAAATAATACCAATTGGTACAAAGATTTACCGAAACCATCCCAGAAACCCGGTGTCACAAGTGCATGAGCAACTACTGATAGAGAGATAAAATACAACACAGTATCCGTCCGGAATACAACGGACAGAAAAGAAATACAGTTACTAGAAAGGACTTAAAGAGCTACGGGCCGCCTTGTATACTGCAACTTACCTAATCTCTGAATCGTCCGTGTTTCTGCGCCCAGTAGGTCGCTAATGCATCAAGTACCTGTGCAACAAAAAAATGCACAGAAGTGTAGTATGAGTACGTAATCAACGTCTACTCAGTGCGTATCCAGGCCTAATCCCGAAGGGGTAGAGACGAGATGGCCAATTCCGACACTCACTAGAGGTCAATTAGCAATATTCTATAAGTGCGAGGGAAATCATGGATTTATATAAAAGTTCAAGTTGTGAAGCCAGAAAACAGGTAAACATCTCCAATTATAAATCAAGGGCTTCTAAGGTTTATTCTTTATTATTTTATCAGTTCATATAAATCCAGGTAAGGCCAATTCCATATTTACAAATTTTCAAGTAATAGATAAACATGCGCAAATAACGCTAAGGTTGACGGCCCGCTCCAACAGAATGTAAATTGTGCACTACCGAGGGTCGAGCGGCACGAACCATAGATGCATCTATTATCTCCGAGGCGTTCGGCCTGTTCCATAATTAAACACATATCCTGCTCGCGAATCATCCATGCGACGCAGGCAGACTTAAAGTACATGCTCAATCAGTCACATAAGAACTTATCGGGAAATATTTATTCAAATAAAACCAATTCCCCTTTAACAATTTAAGAAATGAAGTTTAATTCTTTTAGAAATTTACTTACTAATTCGATGTGAGTTAAGCAATTCAAGCTACCAATGCGTTCATAATTAATCCACGTATACATGCTTTTGAGTCCTAACTACCCGCACAATAGCATAATAGTAGCTAAGCACGGACTCTTGTCACCTCGTGCGTGCGTAGCCCCCACAAATAGGAGCACATCACCATTTTACTCACCTATGGGGTAATTTCCCCCTCATAGAATTAGAAAGGAGACTCACCTCGCTCCGAAGACTCGCAATTCGGCATTCTACATCCTTCCGAAAGCTTGAACCAATTCACAATGCATCAAAACTAGCCAATTAATGATAAACTAATGAGAATATACTCAAATACTTGTTAACAATTCAGATTATACAAGTTCCCAACTCCGTTTAGTGAAATGACCAAAATATCCTCGGGCCCACGTGCCCGAATCCAAAATTTCTCGAAGATAAAGGTTACCATGACCTTAGGAACTCAAATATATGATTTTCTCCTAATTCCATACTCAAAATTGTGGCTAAAATCCAAGATTAAAATTTNAATCTTGCATTTAACTTGGTAATAAGTAGGAGTAGCTTACCTTAACATTGATGATGAAAACCCTCCTTGAAGTTCTCCAAAAATTGCCCCATGAAGTGAGAAATGAGCTAAAATGACATTGAGCCCGAATAAATGAAGGCCACTGCCTTTAGCGATTTCCGCATATGCGGAAATATAACCGCCTATGCGGTTCCGCTTTTGCGGATTCTTGGCCGCTTTTGCGGTTCCCGTCCATGCCCAGGACTTCCACTTCTGCGACTTGCCAACTGCAGGTGCGGTTCCGCTTATGCGGCTACCCGACCGCATCTGCGGTCCCCTTCACTATTGGTCAAAGCCGCTTCTGCGGCCCACATTTTACCTCTGCGGGGCCGCCTCTGCGGGGCTGCTTCTGCGGTCTCATTTCCGCAGAAGTGGAAATACCAGATACCAGCTGCCCAGTTTTTTCAAAAATCCAACTTTCGATCCATTAACCACCTGGAATCCACCCGAGGCTCCCGAGACCCCCAACCCATTATACCAACCAGTCCCAAAACACATTACGAACTTGCTCGAGCCCTCAAATCGTAACAAACAATGCTAAATTCGTGAATTACACCCCAATTCAAGCTTTATGAACTTTGAACCTTCCAACTTCCATTTCCGATTCTTAAACCTATCAAATCACGTCCGATTGACCTCAAATTTTGCACGCAAGTCATATTTGAAATTACGGACCTACTCCAACTTTCGGAATTCAATTCCGACCCTGATATCAAAAGTCAACCCCCCGGTCAAACTCTCCAAAAACCTTCAACTCTCTATCTTTATCCAAATGGCTTCAAAATGGTCTACGGACCTCCGAATTCACTTCCGATCGCGCTCCCAACTCCAGAATCACCATACGGAGCTACTTCCATTCTCGGAATCCCAAACGGATATCGATAATGCTGAAATGCGCTTCAAGCCAAACTTAAGGAATTTCTTCAAAAATACTAACTTCCACAATAGGCGCCAAAATGCTTCCAGGTTATCCAAAACCCAAACCGGGCATACGCCCAAGTCCGAAATCATCATACGAATCTGCTGGAACCTTTAGATCCTGATTCCGAGGTTGTTTACTCAAAATTCCAATCCTAGTTTATTCATTAAACTTTAAGATTCTCAATGAGGATTCTCTTCTGAAATCAACTCCGAACTCCCCAAAATTAAATTCTGACCACGCGTACAAGTCATTATACCTGAAATGAAGCTGTTCGTGGCCTCCGGCTGCTTAACGGAGCGCTAGTACTCAAAACGACCGATCGGGTCGTTACATTCTCTCCCACTTAAACATACGTTTGTCCTCGAACGTGCTGAGAACTGTACTGGAGTAGTCTGAAATAACTATTTAGAACCTCACGCACCTTCCTGTGCTACCAAAACTTAGCTGAGCACATTAGCCCGATATATTCTGAAGATATTTCCTTTTATTCAAGCAACTAAGCCTTAAAGGCCATTTCCAACATCTGGAATTCTATGCCAGGCCTGTTTTCATCATAATATCACCAAATCATTCATCGCACACTGTACCCAACATGACTACATAACTTTGCTGAATTTACACTTTGCATTACTTTACTCGTAGGACCACAATAACATTCTATTTGAATTAATCGAAATTCCCCGAATCCGATGCTCCCATTGCACCTCATGACCTACATAGGTCTTGCTCTAACTATTACAATACCACCACGATGGATGAGATGCCGAAATTCATAATCAACTGCCGAGTCAACCACTCATTGAGTCTATACTTCTGACAAGAAACATTACCACCTTTTGAACCCTACAATGACCTTTGCTCATTAGTATACTTCCTATAATTAGGTTGTACTGATCTTAAATCCCATAATCTCACCTTATCCAGTACGAACCGCTCGACAATAAGCCACTCCGAATGCGATCACAAGTCTCATATGACGCCATAATGTGCCAATGGCCACCACTCCGAACAAAACACAACAGGAATTCGAGCTCGGGAAGGAATTACCTAATTCCCGCACTACTACGGACTTTCCTTAGAAAATAGGAAATAGGACATACAAAATTGGCATATAGGAAACTACACTCATCGTCACACTGTTGCGGCGTGCAACCCGATCCACAGAGCATAACCATGGCGGCGTGCCATCTGAGCCTCACAATATTTACACCAGATCCTCACAATATAACCATGGCGGCGTGCCACCCGATCCTCACAATATAACCATGGCGGCGTGCCACCCGATCCATACGTAGAACTCACATAAGGAGATACACCTCGAGCTAAATCGCTCACCACATGAAAATGCCGAATATCAGTCATAACACGCTGAGGTGCATAATACCATCCCTGAGGAAACATATAGCGCTATTGGCTACAAAACTCAAGCACAACTGAGGTGCGATGCATGATCAGAATCTCAAGAGCCATCCTGCTCACATAACATCACTGCAACGCGGAATCTCAACACATACACAATTTCACAGGCCGTCTCAAAACTCACACGGCGCAATGTATCACTTCATGAAATATCTGACAACGAGATGACACCCTGACTACTCCATAAGGAGCGCATTACTGAAATGAACATAGCTGGCCTGCTATAAAGCCCAAATTCACATTTAAATCCATCCACCGACCTCAAGTCGATCCTGATTGCGCCAAACTAGGACAATAACCTTTCAAAGGTCCACGCTAACTTCCCTCTTCTCATAACACACAATAATATCCATCATGACTAGAGCGAACCCCCACAGTCTATAACCCAACAAGCCGAGTGCCCTTCAGGCATAAATTCTCAAATCGATGATATTACCAAAATCCTCACACTTGGTTTAAATCTCTAATCAACCAAGTGACTACATACTACACTTATACAATCATCCTATGAGACACGCTCCCACAACCTTCCAAATGAATTTACGGGTCTGCACATCCAAACCACCGGCTGCACCAACGCTGAAAAGCGATCAAGAATTCTTAACCAGGACACAAAGCCTTTCTCACAAAACACCGATCTTAGGTAATACTGACGACAATACCAACTTACTCAAAATATTGAAACTCCCTTCCCGCTCATCCGAGCTCGTGACATCATAGTCATTACCAAGCTGTAACCTTGATCCTCACTTCAAATTCCATACCCCTCACTGCACCCAACGTGCCGATATACGATAGACACAATTTCCATCAACCCTGGAACCACTGATAAACTAACACTTCATCATATAAAACTTTTCATTTAATTCACTTCAGGAGAAGCGACATACTGGCGAATTCTCATCACCATCGAGTATACCAATCTCTAAGTAGTGGTCCAAGCCACCATAACCCTTCCGGGATCCGCCTACTCATAACAGGCTATAACAGAAGAATGCTTCTGAATAACATCAATCACTGCGGCCCACAAGCATCACACGCACCGCCACACTTCACATGCATGACTTGATCACGCTGTATGAACTGATCACCACTACCAATATGCCAAGTCAACCATGGCTAATCAATCTACTTCCTTCCACTAAATCCTTGATTGCCTTAGAAATAATACTTCTTCATTTAACACATAACATACTACATCTGCACTTATCCCGAGTGACCTTGAATCACGAGACCATGCTGTCTCGAATCCCACAAACCATTTCGTACTTCTCAATGCTACCCGTAAGTCAAAATATCATAGAACATTCCGGGCACCTTCTCATAAGCTGCTACAAAGCTCGATTCTTAAACGTACTCATAGGCTCGAAATCATTGAGCACCTTACTTTAACTTCCGAATTCACTAGGACCATTATTGAGAGCCACCAGCTCTATCTTGGTCCCGAATATAACTCACTCCATAGATCTTATAACATACGAACACTCTCTCCGCGAAGCACTCGACAAAATCACTTCCTCTGAAACATGTATCTATACGAGGCATGAATCTTGAACCTTTTTCCTAGTCCGTATGTGAGCCAATAAGGCCAACCATAGCATGCTTCCAATAATTCATTTGCTCGAATTACCACTTATGGTCTTTTCTTATAGCTGAAATAACCCATCAATATGCTAATAACCAGAAATCACGCAAGTAGTAAACCATACAGCCCAATCCTAAGCGGTGGGACTCTCCCACTTAGCTTGAAGCCATCATTTCATAATTCTAGAGTTCGCCCGACCGATCTCCTTGTCGAACAACCAATAAAATTCCTCGCAGATGCTTTGCCAACCATGCGACCGCTAACCTGCTCACGGGGAATAACCCACCTAGGGGAATCACCTCCCGACATCTTCCCACGCTACTGCACGGGGTACATTCATTATGACATCAATAGCCCATACTTCATATCATACCCGCAAGCTTCAATCACAAATCCTTAAAATCCCCAATTCGATCCAAACTCTCCTTAAGGCACGTAGTCTTCTTACTACGAAGCCTGTATGCAACCCCCATATAGAGGAGAACTCTACCACGCCTGCAATTACCACATTTCATTACTTCCACCAGTCCCCATCTATCCATCATTAGTTCGATTGACTTTCCCGTACCAGGAATAAAATACTGAATCCCTTGATTACACACAGAGTAAACCTCCCTTCAATTCATTCACTGCCCCGACACGTGGGCAACACCTTACCATTATAACAACACTGCGGAATAGTCGCTCATAAGCATCATGGAAACTTGTGCCTAGCCTCAAGGCTCTTAGAAGTTCTGTTACTGAGTTGAAACAGTAGAATATCCCTCCAAAATGCGACTACAATAGTCCAATCAACTATACCGGGAGAATCATCCTGCACCACATTCGTAGTGCCATTACAATCCTTCAATTTTCGATTTATGACAAGCGCTCGCGTCGCGTAAGATTGAGTGAGAAGCAAATCAAGGCATACGCCACAAAGGAATCGAACCGCACGATAAGGAAATCAAGAGGGGAAGTACTCCTAACAGTCCTGCAGCCTCCCGAGGATAAGTATAGATGTCTCCGTACCGATCCGCGAGACTCTACTAGACTTGTTTATGACACGTGAGACCGACGGGAACCTAGTGCTCTGATGCCATGTTGTCACGACCCAAAATCCACTAAGGGTCGTGGTGGTGCGGACATCGCTGTCAGGCCAGCCAATTAGATTACCAATTAATTCCCTCTTTTAATACCTTTGAAAATCTAAGTTTTTTCTTCTGTTTCACATATAATAAGATCGTTTTCCTGAATTCAAACTTATTGGTACAAAGATTTACCGAAACCATCCCAGAAACCCGGTGTCACAAGTGCATGAGCAACTACTAATAGAGACATAAAATACAACACAACATCTGTTCGGAATACAATGGACAGAAAAGAAATACAGTTACTAGAAAGGACTTAAAGAGCTACGGGCCGCCTTGCATACTGCAACTCACCTAGTCTCCGAATCGTTCGTGTTTCTGCACCCAGTAGGCCGCTAATGCATCAAGTACATGTGCAACAAACAAATGCACAGAAGTGTAGTATGAGTACGTAATCAACGTGTACTCAGTGAGTATCCAGGCCTAATCCCGAAGGGGTATAGGCGAGATGGCCAATTCCGACACTCACTAGAGGTCAATTAGCAATATTCTATAAGTGCAAGGGAAATCATGGATTTATATAAAAGTTCAAGTTGTGAAGCCAGAAAACAGGTAAACACCTCCAATAGTAAATCAAGGGCTTCTAAGGTTTATTCTTTATTATTTTATCAGTTCATATAAAGCCACGTAGGGCCAATTCCACATTTATAAATTTTCAAGTAATAGATAAACATGCGCAAATCACGTCGCGGTCGACGGCCCGCTCTAACAGAATTTAAATTGTGCACTGCCGAGGGTCGAGTGGCACGAACCATAGATGCATCTATTATCACCGAGGCGTTCGGCCCGTTCCATAATTAAACACATATCCTGCTCGCGAATCATCCATGTGACACAGGCACACTTAAAGTACATGCTCAATCAGTCACATAAGAACTTATCGAAAATATATATTCAAATAAAACTAATTCCCCTTTAACAATTTCAGAAATGAAGTTTAATTCTTTTAGAAATTTACTTACTAATTCGATGTGAGTTAAGCAATTCAAGCTACCAATGCGTTCATAATTAATCCACGTATACATGCTTTTGAGTCCTAACTACCCGCACAATAGCATAATAGTAGCTACGCACGGACTCTCGTCACCTCGTGCGTGCGTAGCCCCCACAAATAGGAGCACATAACTATTTTACTCACCTATGGGGTAATTTCCCCCTCATAGAATTAGAAAGGAGACTCACCTCGCTCCGAAGACTCGTAATTCGGCATTCTACATCCTTCCGAAAGCTTGAACCAACGCACAATGCACCAAAACTAGCCAATTAATGATAAACTAATGAGAATATACTCAAATACTTGTTAACAATTCAGATTATACAAGTTCCCAACTCCGTTTAGTGAAATGACCAAAATGCCCTCGGGCCCACGAGCCCGGAATCCAAAATTTCTCAAAGATAATGGTTACCCATGACCTTAGGAACTGAAATATATGATTTTCTCCTTATTCCATACTCAAAATCGTGGCTAAAATCCAAGATTACAATTTTTCTAGATTTCCAACCAAAACCCCAATATTTACTCTAATTCCTATGTCTAATTCTATGGTATAATCTTGTATTTAACTTGGGAATAAGTAGGAGTAGCTTACCTTAACATTGATGGTGAAAACCCTCCTTGAAGCTCTCCAAAAATTGCTCTATGAAGTGAGAAATGAGCAAAAATGACATTGAGCCCGAATAAATGAAGGCCACTGCCTTCAGTGGTTTCCGCATATGCGGAATATAACCGCCTATGCGGTTCCGCTTTTGCGGATTCTTGGCCGCTTTTGCAGATTCTTGGCCGCTTTTGCGGTTCCCGCCCATGCCCAGGACTTCCGCTTCTGCAACTTGCCAACCGCAGGTGCGGTTCCGCTTATGCGGCTACCCGACCGCATCTGCGGTCCCCTTCACTATTGGCCAAAACCACTTCTGCGGCCCACATTTCGCCTCTGCGGGGCCGCTTCTGCAGTCCCATTTCCGCATAAGCGGAATACCAGATACCAGCTGCCCAGTTTTTCCAAAAATCCAACTTTCGAACCGTTAACCACCCGGAATCCACCCGAGGCTCCCGGGACCCCAACCCATCATACCAACCAGTCCCAAAACACATTACGGACTTGCTCGAGGCCTTAAATCATAACAAACAATGCTAAATTTGTGAATTACACCCGAATTCAAGCTTTATGAACTTTGAACCTTCCAACTTCCATTTCCGATGCTTAAACCTATCAAATCACGTCCGATTGACCTCAAATTTTGCACGCAAATCATATTTGATATTACGGACCTACTCCAACTTTCGGAATTCGATTACAACCCCGATATCAAAAGTCAACCCCCCGGTCAAACTCTCCAAAAACCTTCAACTCTCTATCTTCAGCCAAATGGCTTCAAAATGGTCTACGGATCTCCGAATTCACTTCCGATCGCGCTCCGAACTCCAGAATCATCATACGGAGCTACTCCCATTCTCGGAATCCCAAACGGATATCGATAACGCTGAAATGCGCTTCAAGACAAACTTAAGGAATTTCTTCAAAAATGCTAACTTCCACAATAGGCGCCAAAACGCTTTCGGGTTAACTCGAACCGGGCATACGCCCAAGTCCGAAATCATCATACGAATCTGCTGGAACCTTCAGATCCCGATTCAGAGGTCGTTTACTCAAAATTCCAATCGTAGTTTATTCATTCAACTTTAAGCTTCTCAATAAGGATTCTCTTCCCAAATCAACTCCGAAATCCCCAAAATTAAATTCCGACCACGCGTACAAGTCATTATACCTAAAATGAAGCTGTTCGTGGCCTCCGGCTGCTTAAAGGAGCGCTTGTACTCAAAACGACCGGTCGGGTCGTTACAACATATTGTTGGCATGAGATGATATTTCTGAATTGGATAGTCTTAAGGCTATTCTGGATGATGCATTCAAAATCAATGACTTAGAACGTCTTCATTATTTATTGGGCTTGGAAGTTATCTAATAGTTGCAAGGGTTCTTGATGTGTCAGCACAAATTTACATCTGATCTATTGGAGGAGTTTCACTGTGATAGAGCTCTACACAAAGTAGCTTTGAGATTTCATGGCGGTTCGAGTGCTGGTTGATCTTGGGTTGGTTATTTCCAGCCATGTTCCTGTGTGCTGTGATACCCAAGCTGCTTTGCATATAGCCAAGAACCTAAATTTTTATGAGTGTACTAAATACATTGAAGTTAATTGTCACTATGTTTGGGAGAGCTTACAATCTGGTCTCATCATTTTACATCATATTTCTTCTTCCGCTCAACTTGCTAACATTTTAACTCTTTTCCAAGCACCATCCATCATCATCTTCTTGGCAAGCTTGGGGTGTCAACACCCTCAAGCTTGAGTGGGGATGTTGAGTTGAATGAAGTACACGTAAAGAGGCCCAATGGTTGATAGTAGTATTGGGCCTAATATGTACAGCTGGCCCATTTACTTCTATTTGTATTTTTTTTTTAGTGTATTAGGTTCATTCAAGATAGCACGGGTAATATAACACTTTGTACATATTATTTTTACAGACAAAACAGAAACATTCTTCCTTTTCTCTCTCTCACCTCACCCGATCTAGGATTTTCTTTCTCTATTCATTTTTTCAATTTCTGCAAATAATAACTCTAACATTTACGGAAGAAGAAGGTCAAAGAGAGAGAGAGGAAAGAAAATTAGAGCTAATAGTAATAGGTAGGGAATGAAGGAAAAAAAATGAGTTTTCTGCCTTCTTATTGGAAAAATGAGTGTGAAAGTGCATTTATATATATATGATGGGCTTAAGCTAGTTGTTAGTGACACATCCAGGATTCTGAGCAAGGAGGTTCAATATTTGGGAAAACGTGAACAGTAAAAAATTTCGTCTAATGGGTTTACCTAAAGTTTTTGTATCTACATGTAATGTCAAACGAGTTTATCAAAAAAAAAAAAAAAAATTGGATCTAAACGAAAATTAAACTATTAGTTGAAAATCATGCTAACAATATTATGTTGGATTAAAACTAACATGATGGTTTGTTTTGAACTAATCTATTTTTCAAGAGAAAAAAGTAATATGCTACTAAAAAAGGGCATTATAAGGAAGAAAAGGCAAAAATATATAAAGTTTGATAAATAATAAAAAAAAGATGATTGCAAAAATAATTATTTTAATAATTTAAATAAGAATATAGTTAATTTAAAGATGTTCACACTTGAAGGCAGAAATTAGGAGTCTTAATTGACTCACTTTCTGCATAATGTATTGTTCGAATTTCGAAACGATAGAGAAAAAAATATTTGCATATTGACCAATGAACTAAGCTTTAGGCTTGTGTTAAGGAAAACAACATCTAATATATAAAAATAATCTTTACACATAAAATGTAATTTTTCTACCGATAGGTTTAGAGAATAAGATGGATATAATTGAATATGATAGTTGAAGGAAATCTTGGAATATTTGAATGGAATTTTGACATCTGCCGGACGTGATTCTTACGACTTATTCTATACTGTCTTAATAAAAGAGTTTTTGCGTTACAGAGAGTGTAAATGTTTAATCAACAGATAAAGTCCAATTTAAAACTCTCGAACTCATTAGGGAAATTAAAGCTTTGCTTTAATATATGTATCACTGACCTTCTATGATACCTGAAGCGAAAATGATAAAATGAAAGTTAAGCAACAAGAACAATTAACAGTTACTATGTCTTACTTTTGAACTAGCTCGGTTTAGGGGTAGCAAAAGTGGTCCAAACTCACTTGATCCGTCCAGCCTGCTCAAGTATTAATGAGTTGAGCATAAGCTACTTTATGATGTGCTAGGGCACAACCAACTAAACCCGTCGGTAGCCCAAATCAGCCCATGATTTCAGCCCAAACTGACCCATGATTGGGCGATGTGCACAAATAGCCACTAACAGCACATGTCTTTATTTTAAAGCTAGTGTTTTAAATGTCTTTAGTCTTTAGCCATTGGTTTAATAATTAAACTTATACCTGACTGGACGAAAATACCCTTCTGCTATAACTTATACCAACGCTAACATTAACGAGCAGCAGCAGCAGCGCAAAAGCACTTCACTATGATCGTCGAAATTGAAGAAAATTCTCTTCCGATTTCAATAATTCAACATTCTCATCCAAAAATCGACATAAATTTACAGTAAGTTATACTTTTATGTGTTTCTATTGATTTTTATTTCGACATAGTTATACTCTTTCCGATTTCTATTGATTTTTATACAGTAAGTAAAAATTTGAGTTTTTTTTTTAATTTCTGGATTGATAAAGTTAAGGACATCGCCCCCTATAATAATTCTATAAAAAATTAGCACATAATATTAAGGACATAGTGTCCTCATTTTGCAAATTGAATTGAAAAAGTTAAGGATACGATGTCCTTAACTTTATTGCTGTTCTGCTGTATATTAAGGACATACTGTCATAGTTTTGCAAATTATTTTGAAAAAATAAAGGACACTAAGTATTGAAGTTTGAGTTTCAAATTGAAAAAGTTAAGGACTTTTAGTCCTTAACTTACACTTATTAGTTAAAACCTGTCCTTAAGTTTGAATTACAGATTGAAAAGTTAAGGACATGAGTCCTTAAGTTTGACTTGCAGGGTCAAAAGTTAAGGACAGGAAGTCCTTAAGTTTTACTTGCAGGTTTAAAAGTTAAGGACAACAAGTCCTTAAGTTTGAATAACAGGTTCAAAAGTTAACGACCAGAAGTCCTTAAGTTTTACTTGCAGATTCAAAAGTTAAGGACAGGAAGTCCTTAAGTTTGAATTACAGGTTGAAAAGTTAAGGACGTGAGTCCTTAAGTTTGACTTGAAGGTTCAAAAGCTAAGGACAAACAGTCCTTAAGTTTCAATTACATGTTCAAAAGTTAAGGATAGACAATCCTTAACTTTGAATTCCAAGTTCAAATATTAATGAAACTTAGTCCTTAACTTGGTCTTGAACTTACTGTACCTATTCTTAATTATACAAGGATTGCTTTATAAAATATGTCCTGAGTTTCCCCTTCTCTTGACTTGCAGGATGGAAACAATACGCATTATAATTGCTTTTAATGGTAGATGGAATAAAGACTATAAATATCTTGATCATCGAACAAAGCTTGTTCTAGTACTTGAGTCAATTCGGCTTGAAAATTTCATTAAACAGATCTTTGAGGTTATTGAATTGGATAGACACAAGTTTGAAGCGGTGATATGGTTTGATATCAACCTTGGAACAAGCAAATTAATGCTTGTATCCAAAGATTTAGATCTTCACACATGTATAGAGTTACTAAAAACGCATTCACTCTTCAAGGGTTGTCGTTTCATTGTTGATATTTCGGAAAGAGTTTTTGGATCAACAAGCAATGAACATGTCAACACAGAAACTCAACATGACAATCAAAGCAAATGCTAACAGATAATGGAAATAGATATGGTTAAAGCTCAAGCAATAACTGAAGAGGTGCTTCAAACACATGTCAATAGAGAAACTCAACATGACAATCAAGACAAATGGCAACAGATAATGGAAATAGATATGGTTGAAGCTCAACCAATAACTGAAGAGGTGCTTCAAACATTTGATTCTATTCAAGTAGAAGGACAAAGCATTATAGAGATTGAAAACGAACATGCTTTGTGTATTAAAGTCTTAGAGAGTGCACTGGTAATCGAAGAAGTTGCTGAAAAAACCTCTACTTAACTAACTAGATGAATATCAAATTTGAAACAAAAAGAATCCCCAACTATGATATTAAGAGAAAATGCTTCGTTGAAAGAAATAAAAGTCGGATCAGTATTTGACAAGAAGAAGAGTATAATTAACTATTTTTCCAATATAGCAATTAAAGGACATTTTGAATTCAAGGTTGTTAGATCAAGCTCAACAAGATATTCGTTAAAATGCAATGATGATAGGTGTTGTTGGTGTATGCATGCTTTCAGATTAAATATTCAGCACTGTTCAAGATAGTAAAGATTTAGAAAAAGCATGACTGCTCTGTTAATACTATGAAAGCAGATAAAAGGCATGCTACTTCAAATTTGATTAGTGGTTACATTATTGACAATCTTCAGGACCTAAGGTTTGAAGTTACACCAGCTTTTGTCATGGCAGAGATGCAAAAATTTCATGGACTAGACATTGGATATCACAAGCCGTGGCGTGCTATTCAACATGCTTCCGCTTTCATAAGAGAAACTCCTGAAGAGAATTATGAATTATTCACTTCATACTTCTATATGATGACAAGTAAAAACCCGAAAACTTATACTAACATAAAGATAGACGACAACAACAGGTAAACAATCAAAAAAAATTTTATTAGTACGTTTTATGAAATTTAGGACATGATGTCTTTAACCTTGTTAACTTTTGAGTTGTAACCTGAAGTTCAGGACTGGCTGTCCTTAACTTCTGAACTTATAATTCAAAGTTAAGGACCGCATGATCTTAACTTTATAACTTGAAAGTCTAAGTTAAGGACTAACTGTTCTTAACTTTTAACCTTGTAATTTGAAGTTCAGGACTACATGTGCTTAACTTCTGTTAACCTTGTTTTATATTGTATTTTCAGGTTTCTTTATATGTTTTATGCATATGGATCATCAATAGCTGGTTAGAATCATTGCAGACCAGTGATTGCTGTTGATGCAACTTTTTTGAAGCCAAAAGTTTATGGTTTTTAATGATTTCAGTTTCAATGGATGCAAATAACCAAATTTTTCCACTAGCCTTTGGAATAGCAAAATCTGAAAATAACAATTCCTATGAGTGGTAATTTAGTTAGCTTCGCAATGCAATTGGGAGCCGTAAGAATTTAATTTTTTTATCAGACAGGCATCAAACTATTGCAAATGGCATTGCAAAGGTATATCCTGAAAGCCATCATGGGATTTGCATCTATCATTTGGAGCAGAACCTAAAGCGAAGGAAGGTGAAAAGTGAGGTCATAAAACTTTTCCATAGTGCTGCAAGATATACAAGCACGAAGAATTTGACCTATACATGTCAGATATAGGAAAAGTGGATAAGACCACTTATGACTACTTGATGGAAGAACCACCAGAAAGATGGTCACATTCTTGTAGTCCACGACAAAGATATGACATGCTCACAACAAACATAGTTGAGTCAATGAATTATGTCATATTAGAAGCAAGGGAGCTGCCTATATTAAGAATGATGGATTTCATTCAAGTAAAACTACAATGTTGGTTTTATGAAAGAAGAAATAAAGCAGAAGGAACATTTTATGATGTTTCCTGTTGGGTAGAGGAGTAATTAAAGAAAAAAATAGATTTAGCATTTACTTTGAATGTAAGTATTATGTTCTATGTTTATCTTATGATTTTAATATTATTTAACATAATGTACTAACTTATAATTTTTCAACATTTGAGGTCTTCCCTGTTGATTCATGGCGTTCTAGAGTTGAAGAAGAAGGAATAACTTTCTTGGTAGACTTAAATAAAAAAATATGTGATTGTTTTCAGTTTCAATTTGATGAATTACCATGCATACATGCAATTGCAGCTATCGAGAAGAAAAACGTCAAGAAGTCCAACTTTTGTTCGCACTGTTACTTAAAGGAATCTTGGTTGAAAACATATGAAAGACAAATACATCATGTAGTACATAGTGATTCTTGGATTGTACTAGAGAGTGTTAAGTCACAAATTGTTAAACCTCCAGATTTCAAAGTGCCACCAGGTAGAAGGCAAAAGAAAAGGCATATTCCTGCTACCGAGTCATCAAAAATAACATTCAAATGTGTTCGTTGCAGAAGAATTGGTCATAATAGAACAACTTGTATATAGTCTCTGGCTCTCCATCCATTTTCAAGAAAGCATAGAGAACAGTAGATATATCCACTTATATTTATCGACTCTTTTAAGTTTTTGCTATAAATTGGATTCATTTAGATTATTCTTATTTGAGCAGATGTCTGAATTTTCAAAATTTCTTTCTTCTTACCTTCTTTTTGTTTCTTTTGAGTTCATAGATTAAAAGTTAAGGACAGGAGTCCGTAAGTTCGACTTGAAATTTCAATACTTAAGGACAGTGTGTCCTTAACTTTGATTTTCAACCTTAAAAGCTATAACGACATGAGGTCCTTAACTTATAGTTCCAAGTTTAAAGCTTAAGGTATGTATGTCCTTAACTTTGAGTTTCAAGTTAAAAGTTAAGGACTCCTATCCTTAACTTTGAATTAGACGTTCAAAAGTTAAGGACAAGAAGTCCTTAACTTGTAGGTCAAAGTTGAGAACTTATGGACTCCTGTCCTTAACTTTGTTTTTAAAGATTAAAAGTTAAGGACAGGAAGTCCTTAACTTATAGTTTCAAGTTTAAAACTTAAGGACTGTTTGTCCTTAACTTTGAATTTTAAGTTCAAAAGTTAAGAATAACAGTCCTTAAGTTTGACTTGCTGGTTAAAAAGTTATGGACAGGCAGCCCTTAAGTTTGAATTATACGTTCAAAAGTTAAGGACAGGCAGTCCTTAACTTTGAGTTCAAAGTTAAAAGGTTAAGTATAAGAGTCCTTAAGTTTGAAATACAGGTTCAAAAGTTAAGGACAGCCAGTCCTTAAGATTACCCGTTCAAAAGTTCAGGACAGGAAGTCCTTAACTTTGTGTTTCAAGTCCAAAAGTTAAGGACATTTGGTCCTTAACTTTGAATTTGAAGTTCACTTACACTTAGTCATGAACTAATACTAACAAACTCAATGGACAAATCAACACTTGAGAGAAACAAAGAAATTAATAACATGATGCCTTGATTTAACTTCTGAAATTGTAATTTTGCATAGCTGTGACAAAAAATTACGCTATGCCAAAAAATATAAGTGCCTTTTTAGGAATTTACAGAATATTTCAGAAGTTTTCTAAACTAGCAGAAATCATATGTATCCTTTATAGAAATTTTATAAAAAATATCAGCCACAACTAACTTTCTTTAAAACTAAACTACAACTCCTTTGGACAGCAAGTTTCATTTTCACTCTCGTAATCATCGCCAATATTTTCTGGTGGAGTATCATGATCAGAATTTCTTTTCCATTCACCATGTGCCCATACATTTGCAGCAAGTTCTTTTCTAAAGTCTTTTATGTCTACGGGTTGGAATTTCTCCACATCCTTTTCAATCATCAGCAACTCGACATATTTGATCAGGAATGCACCACAATTAGTCCTAAGTGAAATGTAAGATATGCAGTGAATTAAACAATAAATCTAAAGTACATATAAATAATATAACAAATAACAACACGTACGATCCAATGTGGTGTGATGATCTTTGCCACTGAATATCAAATTTGTTGAAGTCATTTCCAAAAGACTTGTGATGTTTGTCAAACTGTGAGAACTTTAGCAAATAGGGGATCATGCGTGCATACATTTCCATGTGATTCATTCCTGCCTCATATGGCTCACTGTATATGGAATCGTATACATCAATCTTTTTCTGATTCAAGTCCAATACCCCCAAAAGAAAGTGTATCACAACATTAATCTTCTGAAGGAAACCGACATGGAAAAACGATTTTGTCAACTTTTGTCCAAGTAATTCCATATCTACGGCTTTTCCCCTACACATATGGTGTCAGAAATAACTGATTATCACCAGAACACCAAAATTCATCAGTAGCATCTTCATTGAAATATTTATACACATGCACCACATAGTCATCAAAAAGAATATCAGTAGTTGTGCAACGAAAAGGATGATCGCGGGGGTGGTAGAATTCCTTCTTTCTCAGATAATATAGGGCAATGTCAATATGCTTCATAAAAAGGCAAAAAATAAAACAAATCCATCAGTCATAAAATAATTAAAAAATGATAAATTAAGAATAAAAAAATAAATTCCTTGTGAATTATCTAACCTTATCATCAAGTACAAAACTGGTATCTGAAAACTCAAGGAAGAATATTTTGCTATTGATTTTTTGATCATACAATTTGTAGGGATTTTTCCTCACACCATTATCATCAGCATCTATATCATTTTGTCCCCTGAAAATTTTGAAAATATCAAAGTTAGAATTTAGTCCTGAACATAGCCTTTCATGTTGAAAAATTAAGGACATGCAGTCCTTAAATTTGAATTAGAAGTTCAAAAGCTAAGGAAACTTGGTCCTAAAGTTTGAGTTTCAAGTTCAAAACTTAAGGACTGTCTGTCCTTAACTTTGAGTATCAAGTTCAAAAGTTAAGGACATGAGGTCCTTAACTTATAGTTTCAAGTTCAAAACTTAAGGATTGTCTTTCCTTAACTTTGAATTCCAAGTTCAAAAGTTAAGGACATGCAATCATTAAGTTTGAATTAGAATTTCAAAAGCTAAGGACACTTGGTCCTAAAGTTTGAGTTTCAAGTTCAAAACTTAAGGACTGTCTGTCCTTAACTTTGAGTATCAAATTCAAAATTTAAAGACATGAGGTCCTTAACTTATAGTTTCAAGTTCAAAACTTAAGGACTGTCTGTCCTTAACTTTGAATTCCAAGTTCAAAAGTTAAGGATAGGCAGTCCTTAAGTTTGACTTGAAGGTTCAAAAGTTAAAGACAGGCAGTCCTTAACTTTGAATTACAAGTTCTAATGTTAAGGCAATATGATCCTAAACTTTGACTTACAACTCAAAAGTTTAGGACACTTAGTCCTAAAATTAGTCTTACAATCACAAAAGTTAATGACGTAGTGAAATACATTAAGGGACTTACTCTTTTTTGCAACCTCTCCTTTTCTCCTTGCGCAACCACACAATGAATTTCTTTATTAATTTTGCATCTTCTGTGGCATAATGAAAAATACACCTACGAGTATATGTTGATTTTATCCATCCTGAACTCTTCGGAGTATTTTGATTGTCTGCCATCGAAGTTCCTGATTTTCTTTCCTGATCAAAAGGAGATTTCAACTGGCAACTTAGCTTCTTGTTCCTTTTACCTCGACCAAGCTCTTCTTCAACATTTCTTTCAACCTCCATATTCAAAGCCCCATCAATTCTCATTTGTGTACTTGGAGGAGTAGGAGTAAGAATAGAAAATGACGGACCATCATAACCAATATTGTCTCTCTTTCTTTTCCTCGTATATTGGTTAAGAGCTTCATCGTTGGTGTCCTCTGCCGGAAACACTATATATATATTTATATATATATAGTTTGCTGCAACTCGTCAAATAAAGAGACAAAATTTTAATTATGAATATAATATTTAGGACACAATCAGTACCTGTCTTCTGTACACTACCTTCTTGTGTTTTTTCAATAGACAATTCAGCTAAGATATTGCTTGCATCATTTTCTTTTTCTTCCAATTTCACATTTTCTTTATCTTGCAATTGTTCACCATGTGCTTCAGTTGCTTGTTCACAAGATTCTGCAAAAATATTTACAAGAGCTAACACAATTAGTACTTTTTAATAGTCTTTGATTAAAACAAACATATATAAAATTAAAAAAAAATACTGTCTAACCATTTGCAATAGTCAAGATCATCCCAATTATATCATTATCTTAACTAGCATTTTCTTGGGTTCCAATATTGTCGTTAAGAGAGGGAGGTCTAGAGAGATCACATGTTGCATCTATGTATTTGGAACCAATCTCACTTCTGCTTGTTCCTTCAGTATTTTTTACATCTTGAGATTGTACTCCACTCCAACTTCTTCCCTTGCAGCTTTAAAAGATTCTGTAATATTTGCAATTAATACCCATTCTAATAATTCACTAAAACTAACATACAATATATAATGAAAATTTTATCTGACCTTGTTTTGCACAAGTTTGAACTCCAAATTTTTCTTTGTATGACAGAGGTGTAGACAGATCATATGTTCCTTCTAAGCATTTGCATACAATCTCACTGACACTTGTTCCCAATGGACTTGCTAAATCCTTCTGAGATTGCAGTCCACATTTACAATTTTTTTCTGTTTCTCCTTTCTCCTTTGGATTTTCCTGGTCTTGACATTCTCCTACATCTTCAACTTCCACTCCATCAATAGATTCTACAAATATTTGTAATCACAAAAATTTTTAGATGTATTACTCTATTGAATATAAATTTCAACGGAAAAAAATTCAAAATCTATATCTAACCTTTCCCAATATTAGTAAAGTTCTCAGTTTAATCATCTAGATGTGCATCATACAGAACTTCTGCATGCACGTCTATATCATCACGTTCATCACCGCCTGCATCTTTGTTGATTGTAACAGTAGGCTCTGTATCTTCTTCAACTCCATCTTTTCTAATTGGAACACTAAATTCTCTCTCTATGTTCCTCTCATCAGCTTTCCCATAAATCTTCAACAAATTATCAAGCTTTGATCCTAGAGTTTTCTTTAAATCCTAAGAAAGAAACTAAGATAGAAAGTTAAGGACAAGTTCAAAAGCTAAGGACAGGCAGTCCTTAAGTTTGAATTACAGGTTAAAAAGTTAAGGACATGAGTCCTTAAGTTTGACTTGAAGGTTCAAAAGTTAAGGACAGGCAGTCCTTAAGTTTGAATTCCAAGTTCAACAGTTAAGGACAGGCAGTCCTTAAGTTACAATTACAAGTTCAAAAGTTAAGGACATACATTCCTTAACTTTGAATTCCAAGTTCAAAAATTAAGGATAGGAAGTCCTTAACTTATAGTTTTAAGTTCAAAAGTCCTTAAGTTTGAATTATAGGTTGAAAAGTTAAGGGCATGAGTCCTTAAGTTTGACTTGAAGGTTCAAAAGTTAAGGACATGCAGTGCTTAAGTTTGAATTCCAAGTACAAAAGTTAAGGATAGGCAGTCCTTAAGTTTCAATTACAGGTTCAAAAGTTAAGGACAGGCAGTCCTTAACTTTGAATTCCAAGTTCAAAAGTTAAGGACAGGAAGTCCTTAACTTATAGTTTTAAGTTCAAAAGTTAAGGACACAAAGTCCTGAACTTGGACTAACTGAAATTAATCATATTACCATGATTTCATTCTCAATCTTTTTTTCTGCTACAGTTATTTTTTGATTTATTCTGGTAACTTCAGCTTGCAGATCCTTCTTAAAACTCTTTAGTAATCTCTGAATCAAAAAACATAAAAAAAAAAGTGTCATAAGAAAAAAAATCAAATAAAAAACTAATGCTATTCAAAGGCAGAAACACATATTCTAACAAATTCCTTAAGTATGGCTTCATCAAATTTTGTGGAAGAATGCCTTGAGCTTTGATCTTGTGAAATTGGCTCCTCCACACTAAGAGGCTCTTTATCTTCTTCTTCAACATGAATAAATGGTTACACCTCGATCGACTTATACAACTATTATATGACAAAAAGTAAACATAAGTTTTTAGAACTAAAACAAATAAACAAAAAATTAGCTAGTAATTACATTAACTTACATTTTCATTATGGAAGTATTTTTTACAAAGAGAATCAAACTGTGGAGATTTCATTTTCGAATAACATAACATCCGAGGATAACCAGATTCTTGGAAGTTCACAAATTGTTTTTCCTGGAAAATAGGAATTACTTCCATAATCCAAACATAAAAGGCAAAAGGAAAGCCAAGTATAGTATAGCTATCCTTGTCTTTATCTTTTTCTTTCTCTTTCTCAATCTCATTCTCATTCGGCTTCAAACAACTATTCATTGATTTTAATAGCGTGTCATAAGAAAGAGAGCCCCGGTGAAAAGAAGAGCAGATTGCATCATCGTCGACAATTTTCATTATCTGCTCTGACACATTCCTATTCTTCTGCTTGCCCATCAAAATAGATTCAATAAAATAAATTGTTGCCAACTTCACAGCATCATCATTACTGCCTACAAATAATGAAGTTGTACCATGTAGGTGACTAGAAATAAAATTAAACAAATCACCCAACTCAATTCTATCCATTCTAGGGAATTAGACTTTCGAAAGCCTATTATTTTTCTCATGTAAACCTTAGATGTCCAGCGAGGAATAACACTTCAAACCAGTAATTATACGAAATGCGTTACGTATAAACTTAATTTCACGGTCAAATACCATGAATGTCATCGAATCAGGGTCATTATTCACAATTTCTGAAAGCAATATACAGTGAATAAGTTTACCACAGAACTTCACACTTTGTAATCGGAAGAAGATACCGAAAATACCATCCCTCAACTTCTTCCACTCCCTGTTTGACAAAAAACTTTTAATTGTTTCCTTATACTGTAAATCTCCTTTCTAATACTCCATAAAATTATGCCAATCATCAAACTTGAACACACGATCTCCTTCCATTATCACACTATAAAGAAGGAAAAAGAAAGATTAGGACTTACAGTTAGTTGGAGGGACTTGGTCCTTAACTTCAAGTTTCACGTAAAAAAATTAAGGACAAGCAGTCCTTAACTTAAAGATTAAAGTTGAAAAGTTAAGGACAATATTTCGTGAACTTCAAATTTGTAGTTCAAAAGTTAAGGACACTTTGTCCTTAACTTCAAGTTTCAAGTTTAAAAGTTAAGGACATTGTCACGACCCGGATTTCCCACCATCGGGATCGTGATGGTGCCTACTCGTGGTAGCTAGGCAAGCCAACTTATTTACCCTTTTTATCAATAAAAAAATCTGTCAATAATTTATAGCATCAATAAGAAATATAGAATTCAATAATAATAATAATAATAATGATAATAATAGTGGAAGTCTAATTTATAAGTCTGAATCGAACGCGGAATAGTCAATAATAGCCTCTACCCAAGATTTGGTGTCACATTACTCACGAACCACTAAGAATATACTAAATACAAAGGTCTGAAAGAAACATAAAAGTTGTCTGTCTCGAAACAAGGAGGCAACAGTCTAAAAGAGAACATATGGAAGAGACGTCGGGCCTGCGGATGCCTGCAAGTCTACCTCGGTCTCCTAAAATGGAAGCCTACTCCCGTACTAATGCTGCTGCTACTCCTCAAAACCTGGACTTGTGCAAAAATGCACAGAAGTGTAGCATCAGCACAACCGACCCCATGTGCTGTTAAGTGTCTATCCTAACCACGGCGAAGTAGTGCCGAGGCTAGACCAGACACCACATAAACCTGTGCAGTTATAAATATACAACGGAAACAAATACCAAACAACTAACAATTTGGGGGGGAGAACATGATATGGGGAGATAACAATAGTAACAGTAATCCCGAGTAACACACTAAAGCTGCTTAGATTCACAATGAACAAGGAATCAATACTCAATATAAACCCATGGTATCAACAACTGTTGCGGTGTGCAACCCGGTCCATAATTACCATTGTTGCAGCGTGCAACCCGATCCATATCATTTATCATGTATTATTATTGCGGCGCGCAACCCGATCCTCATATGTTATTATTGCGACGTGCAACCCGATCCTCAGTATCATTCAACAGTCTGACTTCCCCAAACAACAGTCACAATTTAGTGGCATAAAAATAAGCAAATATTTGACGAAATCCCGGCAACGGAGAGAACCCAACAAGTTCAACCAAACATCCCGAAAAGGGAATAATCGTCAACTATCGCTTTACCTCGCGGTTCCACCTCTAATTTGCTCGAATCTAATCACAAATTGCTCAATTACTTTAATAAACACTATATGGATCAATTTGAATGCATAAGAATGAATTTCCCAAGTTTTTCCCAAAAATTCCAAAATCGCCCTGGGCCCACGTGATCAAAACCCGAGGTTCGAACCAAAACCCGATTACCCATTCCCCCACAAACTCAAATATATAATTTATTTTGAAATCGGACCTCAAATCGAGGTCCAACTCCCCAATTTATAGAAAACCTAGGTTCTACCCAAGACCCTAATTTTCACCCATGAAAATCTTTGATTTCAAGTGGAAAACATGTTTAATGATGTTAAAGATTGAAAGAATTGAGTAAAAATCAACTTACAAGTGATTTGGGATGAAGTTTGCTCTTGAAAAATCGCCTATAGTGTTTGGGTTTTGAAAGAATGGTGAAAAGTGATGAAAATTCGACTAAGTATAAAATTTGCTGGGCCTCGGATGTGGGAATTGCGAACCGGGGCTGGGAATTGCGAGATTTTAGTTCGCATTTGCGAACTTGGGCCATTTGGGGAAGGTTCGCATTTGCGAACATTTGGTCACTTTTGCGACTGCCCAATTTTGGGAAATGCGATCTAAACGATCGCATTTGCGATCAACAGGTGAGCCTCCCTTATTTTGCATTTGCAATCCCAAGCCAAATCCCCAGACTTCGCAATTGCGACTCGAAGCTCGCATTTCCGAGCTCGCAATTGCGAGTCCCATCTTCACATTTGTGAAAATCACAGAAGCCAGAATACCAGATCTTTTCAAGTTCAAAAATGCAATGCGTGGCCTATCCAAAACTCACCCGAGCCCTCGGGGCTCCAAACAAAACATACACAAAACCTCAAAAACATCTTACGGACTTACTTGAGCGATCAAATCGCCAAAATAACATCATCTATATCAACTTATGCCTCAAAATCTAAATTTCCTTCCAAAATTTTCATAGAACATAAATTTTCCATTTCAAGTCCGAAACACGTCAAACGACGTCCGTTTCCAACCAAAATTTACTGAAAGCGCTTAAACTATATATAAGGCTTGTACCGGGTGTCGGAACCAAAATATGAGCCCGATACCACAGTCTTTTAATCAATTTTCATTTCCTTTTTCCGTAATAATTTCAGAAAAACAATTTTACAGAAAAATTCTTTCCTCGGGCTCTAGACGTCGAAATTCGACTACGGGCACATGCCCGAGTCCCATATTTTTTTACGGACCTTCCGGGACCATCCAATCTTGGGTCCGGGTCTGTTTGCCCAAAATGTTGACCAAAGTCAACTTTAATCATATTAATATCAAAATTCATCATTTTTCACACAGAATTCATATTTAAGACTTCTGGCTTCATGCCCGGACTACACACGCAAATCGAGGCAAGTAAGAACGAGATTTTCAAGACCTCGAAAGCACAGAGTGGATGATGAAATAGGTGATGACCCTTTGGGTCGTCACATCCTCCACCTCTAAAACAACCGTTCGTCCTCGAACGGACAAAAGAAAGAAGTACCTGAGTCGGGGAACAGATGTGGATAGCGGCTCCGCATATCAAACTCGGACTCCCAGGTCGAGGCCTTAGGGGGCTGACCTCTCCATTGAACTCGAACAGATGGAAAACTCCTAGATCTCCACTGACGAACCCGCCGATCTAGAATAGCTACCGGCTCCTCCTCATAAGATAAATCCTTGTCCAACTGGACAGTGCTGAAGTCTAACACATGGGTAGGATCGTCGTGATACCTCCGAAGCATAGACATATGAAAAACTAGATGTACGGCTAATAAGCTAGGTGGCAATGCAAGTCTATAAGCCATCTCTCCTACTCGATCAAGAATCTCAAACGGAACAATGTACCTAGGGATAAGCTTGCCCTTCTTTCCGAACCTCATCACACCGTTCATAGGCGACACCCGGAGCAATACCTGCTCACCAACCATAAAAGCTACATCTTGAACCTTACGGTCTGCATAACTCTTCTGCCTAGACTGAGCTGAACGAAGCCTCTCCTGAATGATCTTGACCTTATCTAAGGCCTCCAGAACTAAGTCTATACCCATTAACCGAGCCTCTCCCGGCTCAAACCATCCGACTGGAGACCGACATCGTCTATCATACAACGCCTCATATGGGGCAATCTGAATGCTGGACTGGTAGCTGTTGTTGTAGGAGAACTCTACTAAAGGCAAAAACTGGTCCCACGAGCCTCCAAAATCAATGACACAAGCTCGGAGCATATCCTCTAAAATCTGTATAGTCCGCTCGGACTGACCGTCCGTCCGAGGATGGAATGTTGTGCTTAACTGAACCTGGGTGCCCAACTCTTGCTGAACTGCTCTCCAGAAGCGCGAGGTAAACTGCGTACCCCGGTCCGAAATGATGGATACCGGCACACCATGAAGGAGGACAACCTCCGGTATATAAATATCAGCTAACCTCTCAGATGATAGGAGACTGCCACCAGAATGAAATGCGCCGACTTGGTCAGCCTATCAACAATGACCCAAATATCATCAAACTTCTTCTGAGTCAACAGAAGTCCAGTAACGAAATTGATGGTAATCCTCTCCCACTTCAACTCGAGGAGCTCAATCCTCTGAAACAAACCACCGGGCCTGATGCTCATACTTGACCTGCTGACAGTTCAAACATCGAGCCACATATACAACAATATCCTTCTTCATCCTACGCCACCAATAATATTGCCGCAAGTCCTGATACATCTTCGCGACGCCCGGGTGAATAGAATACCGAGAACTATGGGCCTCCGCTAAGATCAACTCTCGAATCCTATCACCATTGGGCACGCAAACTCGCCCCTACAATCTCAAAACACCGTCATCATCTAAGGTCACCTTTGTGGCACCCCCACGCTGCTCCGTGTGTCTCAGGACATATAAATAGGGATCATCAGACTGCCAATCACGGATACACTCCAATAGAGAAGAGCAAGAGATCGTGCAAGCTAACACTCTGCTAGGCTCAGAAATATCTAATCTGACCAATTGATTGGCCAAAG
Source organism: Nicotiana glauca (assembly GCA_026770625.1). Lineage (NCBI taxonomy): Eukaryota > Viridiplantae > Streptophyta > Magnoliopsida > Solanales > Solanaceae > Nicotiana > Nicotiana glauca. The sequence goes on from MU772058.1 coordinate 49,150, forward strand.
CCTGAATATCTAAAGCAAGCGGTCTCTGGCTGGCCAGAATATAAGCAAGACTACCCATACTGGCGGACTTCCTACTCAATGCATCGGCCACCACATTAGCCCTACCCGGGTGATACAAGATAGTAATATCATAATCTTTCAACAACTCTAACCACCTTCGCTGTCTCACATTCAACTCCTTCTGCTTGAATAGGTACTGAAGGCTCTTGTGATCTGTGTACACCTCACACGTCACGCCATAAAGATAATGCCTCCAAATCTTCAAAGCATGAACAATAGCTGCCAACTCTAGATCATGAATCGAATAATTCTTCTCGTGGATCTTCAGCTGTCTCGAAGCATAGGCAATGACTTTACCATCCTACATCAATACTACACCAAGCCCGATTCGGGAAGCATCACAATAAACTGTGTAAGGCCCTGAACCCATGGGAAACACCAACACCGGTGTCGTGGTTAGAGCTGTATTGAGCTTCTGAAAGCTCCCCTCACACTCATCTGACCATCTGAACTGGGTGACCTTCTGGGTCAATCTGGTCATCAGGGCCGCAATAGATGAAAATCCCTCCACGAACCGACAGTAATAACTTGCTAACCCCAAGAAACTCCGAATCTTGATCGTTGAAGCTGGTCGAGGCCAATTCTTGACTGCCTCAATCTTCTTCGTGTCCACCTGAATACTCTCTGCTGATACAATATGACCCAGAAATGCAACCGAACTCAACCAGAACTCGCACTTCAAAAACTTAGAATATAACTGACTCTCCTTCAGAGTCTGAAGAACCACTCTGAGGTGTTGCTCGTGCTATTCCTGACTGGGGGAGTACCCCAGAATATCATCAATAAATACTATCTCGAATAAGTCTAGATATGGCCTGAACACTCGGTTCATCAACTCCATAAATGCTGCTGGGGCATTGGTCAATCCGAACGACATGACCAAAAACTCATAATGCCCATACCGAGTGCGAAATATTGTCTTAGGGACATCAGACGCCCTAATCCTCAACTGATGGTAGCCAGATCTCAAGTCTATCTTTGAAAACACCTTTGCTCCCTGAAGCTGGTCAAACAAATCATCAATCCTCGATAGTGGATACTTGTTCTTTATCGTCACTTTGTTCAATTGCTGGTAATCAATACATATCTGTATCGAACCATCCTTCTTCTTCACAAATAACACTGGTGCACCTCAAGGAGAAACACTAGGCCTGATAAAACCCTTCTCTAGTAAATCCTGCAACTGGTCCTTTAACTCCTTCAACTCTGGCAGGGCCATGCGATACGGCGGAATGGAAATGGGCTGCGTGCCAGGAGCCAGATCAATACAGAAATTAATATCCCTGTCGGGCGGCATACTCGGCAGGTCTGAAGGGAAAACCTCAGGGAACTCTCAAACAATAGGAACAGAGTCAATAGAAGGAACCTTTGCGCTGGAGTCACGAACATACGCCCGATAAGCTAAACACCCCTTCTCGAACATGCGTCGAGCCTTAACATATGAAATAACACTGTGGGTGGCATGACCTGGGGTCCCTGTCCACTCTAGTCGGGGCAATTATGGCAAAGCCAAGGTCACAGTCTTGGCGTGACAATCCAAGATAACATGATACGGGGACAACCAATCCATCCCTAATATAACGTCGAAATCCACCATATCTAAAAGCATAAATCAACACGGGTCTTAAGACCCTCAAACACAACCATGCAGGAACGATGCACCCGGTCGACTACTATGGAGTCACCCACCGGTGTAGATACATAAACAGTAATGTCCAAAGCATTACTAGACATAGCCAGGTAGGGTGCAAAATAGGACGACACATATGAATATGTAGACCCAGGGTCAAATAGCACTGATGCATCTCTATCACAAACCAAAATAGTACCTGTAATAACGGTGTCTGACGACTCAGCCTCTGGTTTGGCTGGCAAAGCATAAAATCGGGGCTCAGCCCCACCTCCGTAAACCATGTCTCTGGGACGATTGGCTACAGGTTGACCCCTACCTCTGGTGGTCCGGCCTCCACCTCTACGGTCTCAACTCTATGATCCCTACCCCTGCCCCTAGCTGGCTGGGCAGGCTGTGGATCACCTGGTGCCTGAATCATGGGGCGAAGACCCTGCTGCTGCAACTGTGTACCCCTCAATCTCAGGCAAGCTCTCCTGATGTGACCATACTCACCACACTCATAACATCCCTCCGTACGATGAGACTGGCCCTAACGACCCGAATGACCTCCATAAAAACTCTGAAGAGGGGGTGCACTGATTGGAGCTAGCGGTGTACTGAGTGACTGCTGATCGGAATAATGCCCATGAAAACCACGATCACTTGGGGCACCCTGTGAAGCCTGGAGGGCTGACTGAAAGGGCCTAGATGGCTGACCCCAATCATAAGAATCCCTGCCTCCAAATAAGGCACCAATAAATCGACCTGAGTGATGGGGTCTCTCGTCTGTCTTATGACCACCCCTTGTGGCAAAACCATCTCGATCCTCCGGGCCACATTGGCCGCCTCCTGAAAAGTAATGTCACTACCCGCCTCTCTGGCCATCTAAGGACGAGTAGGCTGGATTAAACCATCAATAAATCTCCTCTCTCTCTCCCTCTCAATGGGGAGTATGACGAGGGCATGGCGAGCTAGATCGATAAATCAGCTCTTATATTGGGTGACCATCATAGACCCCTGCTAGACGCACTCAAACTACCTCCGGTAAGCATCCCTCTGAGTAACGGGAAAAATTTTTTCTAGAAACAACTCTGAAAACTAATCCCAAGTCAAAGGAGGCGACCCTGCTGGTCTGGCTAAATATATATCCCTCCACCAAGTCTTGGCGGATCCAGATAGACGAAAAGCCGCAAAATCAACTCCATTGGACTCCACAATGCCCATGTTCCAAAGAACCTCGGGCAGCTATATAAGAAATCCTGGGGGTCCTCAGAAGAAGCTCCGCTGAATGTAGCAGTGAAGAGCTTGGTGAACCTGTCCAGCCTCCACAAAGCATCTGCGGACATAGCCGCTCCATCACCGGCCTGTGCAACTACCCCCGGCTGAACTGCCGCAGCTGGCTGAATCGGTAGAATCTGAGTCTGGGGAGCTACCTGCTCCGGAGTACGTGTAGCAAGAGTCTGGGCTCCTCCTCCAGCCTGGGAAGTGGCTGGTGCTACAGGAAGTAATCCTGCTCGGGTGACACTCTCCATGAGGCCAACCAATCGGACCAAGGCGTCCTGAAGAACTAGGGTAGCAATAAACCCCTCTGGGACCTGAGCTGGGCCCACCGAAAATGTCTAGGCTGGGGCCGGAACCTCCTCGTCAAGGTCAACCTGAGGCTCCTCCACTTGTGCTGCTACTGGTGGCTGGGCTCTACCCTTACCTCGGCCCCAAGCATGGCCGCGTCCTCTACCCCTAGCAGAGCTGCCTGGGGCTCGGACTGCTGATCGGTGGATGAGGAAGCGCGTGTTCTCGCCATCTGCGAAAGAACAGAGTAGAAATTCAATCAGCATTGAGAAACCAATTCGCATGACAAGAAAGAAAAAATGAGAGATTTTTCCTAACTTAGTAGCCCCTGGGGAGCAAGTATAGACGTCTCCGTACCGACCCCTCAGACTCTACTAAGTTTGTCCATGCGTTCTGAGACCTATATAACCTAGTGTTGTGATACCAACTAGTCACGACCCAGATTTCCCACCATCGGGATTGTGATGGCGCCTACTCATGGTAGCTAGGCAAGCCAACTTATTTACCCTTTTCATCAACAAACAAATCTGTCAATAATTTATAGCATCAATAAGAAATATAGAATTCAATAATAATAATAATAGCGGAAGTCTAATTTATAAGTCTGAATCAAACGCGGAATATTTAATAATAGCCTCTACCCAAAATTTGGTGTCACATTACTCACGAACCACAAAGAATATACTAAATACAAAGGTCTGAAAGAAACATAAAAGCTGTCTGTCTTGAAACAAGGAGGCAACAGTCTAAAAGAGAACATAATGAAGAGACGCCGGGCCTGCGGAAGCTTGCAAGTCTACCTCGATCTCGTAAAATGGAAGCCTACTCCCGCACTAATGTTGTTGCTGCTCCTCAAAACCTAGACCTGTGCAAAAATACACAGAAGTGTAGCATCAGCACAACCGACCCCATGTGCTGGTAAGTGTCTAGCCTGACCCCAACGAAGTAGTGACGAGGATAGACCAGACACCACATAAACCTGTGCAGTTATAAATATACTGTCATACCTCCTTTTTACATCACACCCGCAAAGGCGTATAAAATGAGTTTTTCCAATTAAAGGACAATCAGGACGGGATTTAATTATTAAGATTTCAGAGTCGCCACATGGGAGATTAATGGTGTCCCAAGTTGCTGGTTGAATCCCGAACCGAGGAAATTATGACTCTGTTAACAGTCCGCAAATCAGAAATCCGAATAAGGAATTCTGTTAACCTGGGAGAAGGTGTTAGGCATTTCCGGATTCCGTAGTTCTGGCACGGTCCCTCAACTGTTGTATTTGATTTTATCTGATTTCAAAAACATGTTCTAACCTATGTGCCTTTTATTATTAAACCACTTTTATTTTTTTTATTTTTTATAAGAATTGCAACGTCGTGAAAATGCGTCTTGAACCACGTCACACCAGTGCACCCGTGGTTGTCAACACATTTTGACTCCGTTGAGATTTAGATTTGGGTCACATAAATGTGCACCCGTACTTAGGAAGGTAATATTATTAAAATACACGCCTAAAGCAACTACGCGTTTATTATCTTTGGAAGACCGTAAAATTCGCTAAGCGGTCCTCCCGAATTCTAAGCATTTTTATATAGCATTTATTGAGGGCCCCGCATTTCGTATTTCAATTGGCGAGGCTCATCTCATTTATTATTTTAATGGTCCAAACTAAAGTAAACTACGATTTTCTATTCAATTTGTCTCTAGTAATAAAAGAAATCCTAATTAATTAACATTATCTAATAGTTATTACGTTTGGTCCATGAGTTCATACGATTTTAGGTTCTAGCCATTTTGGGCTTGAACGTAGCCTATATGGAGAGACTATACACCAGGCGTGAAAAGGTGTAACGACCCGGCCGGTCGTTTTTGGAATTTATGCCCGGATTCCCCATTAACTGCTTTCCCTAAGCTCATTTCTGCTATTTTGGTTTGCCGGGACGTTCGGTATTAGGATTCGGAGTGTTTTGGGACACTTAGTCCCTAAATGAGAGTTTAAGAGTTGAAAAATGGTTAGTATTCGGAACAGTGTGAAGATGACCTCGAAATGGAAATCAAATGGTTCCGTTAGCTCCATTAGGTGATTTCGAGGATGGAAGCATGTTCGGAATGTTATTTGGAGGTCCGTAGCTCATTTAGGCTTAAAATGCCGAAGTTTGAATTTTTGAAGTTTCCAGTCCGATAGTGAGTTTTTGATCCGAGGGTTGGATTTGAATTTTGGAAGTTGCTGTAGCTCCTTCATGTCATTTGGGATAAGTGTGCAAAATTTCAGGTCATTTGGGCGAGGTTTGGTTAGGTTTTTGATCGAAAGCGTATTTGGTTAGAATTTGAAGTTCTTAGGCTTGAATCCTTGATTTAATCGGGCTTCCGGAGTTGTTTGAGGTGTTTTGAGAATTTGTACAAGTTCAAATAAGGTATTAGGTGGTATTGGTGTTTTTGGTTGGGGTCCCGGGGGTCCCGGGATGATTTCGGATGCTCAACGGGTTAGTTTTGGAAGTTAGAAGGAAAAATTGCAGCAGGCTTCTGTTGTTTTCACTTCTGTGGTTTGGGAACCGCAGAAGCGACGCCGCAAAAGCGGCCTTTGCGCCGCAGAAGCGAGTTAGAACCTTTTCCTCTGAGATCGCAGAAGCAGTCAGTTATCCACAAAAGCGGAGCCGCAGAAGCGGTTTCTTAATCGCAGAAGCAATTTTTTTGGCTTCCCCTCATAGACCGCAGAAGTGGTCATATTTCCGCTGAAGCGGGACCCCTGGAGCGGTCAGGTGTCCGCAGAAGCGGAATTTTCCCCTTTAATGAGAAACCACAGAAGCGGTTATTTTGCCGCTTGAGCGGGACCGCAGAAGCGGTCCCTTGTCCGCAGAAGCGGAAATGCCTGGGCAGAAATAGGAAATATCGAGGGTTT
>MU772061.1:6526-21933 GCA_026770625.1 Nicotiana glauca
AATTTATATACAGTTCAAATAATATCAAAGCGGTAAACATTTAGCACATTAATCATGAACATATAGGGAAATCAGATATAAACAAATACAACAATTTAACTGAGCTCGAATTCTTAAACCCTGAACCTGAGATTCTGGGTTTCTTTTCCCCAGCAGAGTTGCCAGAGCTGTCACACCTCCTTTTTACACTACACCCCGTGAAGGGCGTGATAAGGAGTTTTTCCAATTAAAGGACAGTCGGAACGGAATTTATTATTTTTATTTCAGAGTCGCCACTTGGGAGATTAATGGTGTCCCAAGTCACCGGTTGAATCCCGAACCGAGGAAATATGACTCTATTAACAGTCTGCGAACCAGAAATCTGGATAAGGAATTCTGTTAATCCGGGAGAAGGGGATAGGCACTCCCGAATTTTGTGGTTCTAGCACGGTCGCTCAACTGTTGTATTTGTTTTTATCTGATTTCTATATATATTCTATTTTTATGTGCTTTCACTTAATATACCGCTTTATTGTATTTACTGTTTATTTTTACAGGAATTGCAACGTCGTGAAAATGTATATCGAATCACTCCGTACCAGTACGCCTGTGGCTTTTAACACATTTCGACTTCGTTGAGATTTGGATTTTGGGTCACATAAATGTGCATCCGTATTTAGGAAAGTAATATTATTAAAACTCGTGCCTAAAGCAACTACGTATTTGTTTACTTTGGGAAAGACCGTGAAATTCGCTAAATGATCCTTCCAAGTCTAAAATTTTTATAAGCAATTATTGAGGGCCCCGCAACTGTATATTTGATTTGGCGAGGAGCATCTCACTTTTATTTATTTAAAGGCTAACCTAAGGTAACTAAGTTTTCTATTTATCCTTTTTATCAATTAATTCGTGAATATAAATTCGAGTCTCAAATTCAAGTCCGGATTCAAACAAAAGGGAAAACCTTTTAGCTCGAACCCGCTACCTGATTTAAAACTTGATTTCATACTTATGAATTAATTTTCCATATTCCTCATTATGATTATTTTACTATCATTGTGTTAGTTCTGATTTTTATTTACACTTAACAACACTTCGCGCCTCAAGCTTGGCCCAAGTAATAATACGAAATCTAACTCATGCATCCATGTCAAATTGGAACTATCAGTAACTATCTGATTCCCTTTTATATTTTTTTTATTTTTCATACAATTGTTTGAACTCAGAAAAACTAAACTAGCTGATTTGGCAATTATTAGACGAACATGCTTTCAGCTGACTCACAATCGTATTATTCCAATTCGAACAGATACAAATATTATGAGATTCCATTCTCCGTTATTATATTTCTAATGGCTATACTAACCAACAAAACAATAATATCTGGCGGCTAGCCAACAAAACAATAAAAGTAATACATTTACATTAATACGTTTCAGAATACACCTAATTAAGCATAATCCTGCTGGTGTACAAACCGAATACTACTAATTGCTTCATATTTTATAAATAGTTCGAATATAGCTTTACCACAGAAAAACTTGACAGAAAGACGTAACAAATGTTCTATCAACCTAACAGGAACATCAAATTGCATACAAACCTATCTAATAGCTGTAACAAAGTTCACACAGTCCTTATACACTTTCTTTGTAATGAACTTTAAATAAATTACAATTTAAACTAATGAATTCAATAGGCAGAATAGCGAAATGAACTTCATTTACTCAGAACTTGAGAAATACAATTGTGTACCTGGAATTAAGAAGCAAAAATAGGAGGATCAGCATCAATGTTAAGGCAGAAACAACAATCAGCAATGTACAGCAGTCCAAAAACCAACAGAGGAGGAATTTTTAAACCAAAATCATCTTCAAGTTAATAAAAATGTCACGCCAGATCTGTGTTGATCGAAATTCCACTAAAACAACTGAAAGTTTACTAGAATCTATTTGAAATGATCACTGCTTTTCAAACAACAAAATTAGAATTCTAATACTGAGGATTTAGCTGAAACAGTATTTTTTTGTGAGTTTCCTACTGATTTTTGGATTGTTTTTTGTATTTTTTGGAAGAATTTTGGATCTAAAGGAAGAAATTGAGATCTGAAATTCTCAATTTCAGATCTGAAGTTATGTAGATATTTTTGGAGAATTCCTAGGTCTCTAAAAACTTATCAATTAAGGCAAATACTGCCTATTTATAGATTTTGGAATTGGAGGGAAATTAAAAATCAAATTTTATCTAACAGTCCTTTATTTTTTAACTTTTGTTCGACTAGATACAATCAATTGTTTAAAATTGAGCTAATGCCCCACTCTAGAATGTTCTAGTTACTTCTATCCTATTCTTACCACTTTGAATTCCTATTCTACCCTCACTTCCTTTTGGTATTTACTATTTTGAATGGTCTTGCCATTTTTCTATGCCCAAAGTACCCCTTAAATTTCCTGAAATTACTACCAGCCCATTATGATTTTCCAAAAGTACCCTCACTTCTCACCTAATATTACTACCCTTAACCAAATCCTAAACCTTAAACAGCTATAACCAACAAGCTAATATCACTGAAACAAACAGAAATTGCAACAAAATTCATACTGATCACAAAACAGAATTTGAGACAAAGAATAACACTAATCACAAAACAGAATTCGAAACGAAAATTAACCAACAGTAATTGTCAAATTTAATCAAACAAATCAGATTATAGACCTTAAAATTCAACTATCCTCACTTATTAATAAGAAAAATGGAAAAATTCTAATCCTAATTAAAACTAACAATATCCAAACAAAGCCCAATCGAAAATTAATCTAACTATTAAATTTCAGTTATAGCCAGTCCACAATTAGCAAAGCAAGAAAAATATTAAAAACCTAGAAAATAAATCAATGAAACGACCAGAGTTTGAAACAAGATTAACATTTAAAAAAAAACAGAACAATTAGTCTAGTTAATCAGAATTATAACTAAAATATTGTTAAACTAATGAAACATAACTCTATCAATTAAAAAAAACCAACAACTTCAACTAAGAAAAATCTGAATAAAGAAAAGAATAGTAAAATAACAAGAAAAAGGAGAGTGGAAGAGAAAATGGAATACCTCGACATTTACTTGGACTCAAAAATTGGCAAGATTTCTCGGATGATTCGGATTAAAACCGTCTTTAACCACCCATGCCCAAACACCCACAACTTGAGGTTCTTAGACAGCCTTTATTTGAGAGTTTTTATCAACATTTGAAGGATTCCAGATGGGGATTCAGGTAAAGGAAGACTAAGAGGATATGGGGTGTGAACTTGGTTGAGTTTGTAAAAAGTAGGGTCCTTGGCCGAATTTTTAGATCAAGATTTGATGAATCTGGCTAAGGTTTGAGGGAAAATAAGGTTGAATTCGACATGAGGAAGCCGAGATGGGGTCATGGTGTAGATTTGGGCTTATTTGGAGCTCGGCTGCCGGCGGCGGCGATTTTCGGCCGGCGGCGATATGGTGGAGATAGGCGGTGTTATGGTGGCCGACGGTGGTGATGGCAGAGACTCAAACGTTGATACAGGAGTCTCTTTGCATATTTGTTTTAGGGTTGAAAATATTTTGTATCTATATTAAAATGCTTCAGGCCATTACAACCGTTAGATCAAGGGCAATCAATGACTGAAATTAAACGACACCCAAACGGCGTCGTTTCATGTCAACAGGGCTGGACCGGTGGCTACTTTTTTGAGCCTGGGTCGTTTGATTTGGTTTGGGCTTGGGGGTGTTTGGCCCAAACTATTTCCTCTCTTCTTTGGCTTTTCTTATTACTTTCTTTGGCCTTTTGTATTCTTTTATTTTGATTTTGTTTTCATTTTGTATTTTTGTATTTTGTATTTTTTTTGTATTTTTTTCTGATTTTGTAAAACTAAAACACAACCTAATTAAAAATCACAAAATGCAACAATTATCAATTAAATTGGCTTAAAACTTATTTTATTTTTTTGTAATTTTCCTTAAATTGTTCTAAAATGAATTAATACCTACTAAATGTGAAATTAATTTCCTAAATGCAAATGCATATTTTTGTATTTTTATTTGGCTCAACATGCACAAATACCATGCAAACAATTAATACAAAATTCACACAAAATTGTAAAAAAAAAATAAGGAAAAATTATTTATTTGGATTTTATGGGAATAACTCATATATAGGGCAAAAATCACGTGCTCACAGTTGCAGCACAGTCTGAACTTCCACATCAGAAAAGAATTACTTTGGTCTCACAATAAATAGTATTTGCATTTGCGATAAACTATGGAAGCCAACTCTAGTAGAATGATTACTTTGAATGGCACAAATTACGCCATTTGGAAGAGCAAAATGGAAGATTTGCTCTATGTCAAGAATTTTCATCTACCTGTCTTCATCACTATAAAGCCTGATAATAAATCAGATGAAGAGTGGAGTTTGTTACACAGGCAGGTTTGCGGCTTTATTAGACAGTGGGTTGACGATAATGTTTTGAACCATATTTCTGGGGAGACACATGCTCGGACCCTATGGGAGCACCTTGAAAGTTTGTATGCTCGAAAAACTGGAAACAACAAGATGTTTCTGATAAAGCAGATGTTGGGTTTAAAATACCACGATGGTTCCGCGATGACAGATCATCTGAATAATTTTCAGGGGATCATGAACCAGTTATCTGCTATGGGCATTAAATTTGATGAAGAAATTCAAGGCTTGTTTCTACTTGGTTCCCTACCAGATTCTTGGGAAATTCTTAGAACTTCATTATCAAATTCTGCTCCGAATGGTGTGATCTCTATGGATCTTGCCAAGAACAGCCTCTTAAATGAAGAGATGAGAAGAAAATCTCAAGGTTCCTCCTCATCAGATGTCTTGGTGACTGACTCTAGGGGGAGAAGCAAGAATCGGGGTTCTCAAAATAGAGAACATAATAGAAGCAAATCCAGAAGCAGACTTAAAGATATTGAGTGCTATCATTGCGGGAAGAAAGGGCACACAAAGAAGTTCTGCCGGATTTTGAAAAAGGAGAATAGAGACAAGGAGGAACAAAAATAAGATGGCAATCGTGTGGCCACCGTCACTACAGAAGATCTTGTTACTGTCCTTGATGCAGATCTGATAAATATTGCTTGTGATGAGTCAAGCTGGGTTGTGGACAGTGGTGCCGCATCTCATGTGACATCAAGGAAGGAATTTTTCTCATCCTATACTCAGGGTGACTTTGGAACTTTGAGTATGGGTAATGAGACGGTATCTAGGGTGGCTGGTGTTGGAACGATTTGTTTGGAAACTATTATTGGAACTAAACTAGTTTTAAACAATGTAAAGCATGCACCTGATGTTCGTTTGCACTTGATCTCTGTTGGTGTTTTGGATGATGAGGGATATGTTAGTACCAATGGTGCTGGAAAGTGGAAGCTCACTAAGGGTTCCATGATTGTGGCTCGTGGGGAAAAGCGTCGTGGTCTATACTGGACTACGGCCTCTACTTGTGTTGATATGGTGAATGCCGTTGAGAGCAATAACTCTTCAACGTTATGGCATAAGAGGCTTAGCCATATTAGCGAGAAAGGACTAAATGTTTTGGCCAAGAAGAAATTATTGTCAAATTTTGAAAGTGCAAAATTAGAAAAATGTGAGCACTGCTTGGCTGGAAAACAAAAAAGAGTTTCTTTCCAGTCTCATCCTCCTTCAAGAAAGACAGAGTTGCTTGAGTTGGTGCATTCAGATTTATGTGGTCCAATGAAGACAAGGACTTTGGGTGGTGCACTTTATTTTGCTACCTTTATTGATGATTGCTCAAGGAAACTTTGGGTCTACATCTTGAAGACTAAAGATCAAGTGTTGGGTGTCTTTAAGCAGTTTCAGGCATCAGTTGAAAGAGAAACTGGAAAGAAGCTGAAGTGTATTCGTACTGATAACGGTGGTGAATATTGTGGACCGTTTGACGAATACTGCAAGCAGCAGGGTATCAGACACCAGAAGACTCCTCCAAAGACTCCTCAGCTTAATGGTTTAGCAGAAAGGATGAACAGGACCTTGATGGAAAGAGTCAGATGTTTGCTTTCTGAAGCAAAGTTGCCGAATTCCTTTTGGGGTGAGGCTTTGTTGACCGCTGCACATGTTATTAATCTATCTCCTGCGGTTGCTTTGCAAAGTGATGTTCCAAATAGAGTTTGGTATGGAAAAGATGTTTCCTATGAACACTTGAAAGTGTTTGGTTGCAAAGCTTTTGTACATGTGCCTAAAGATGAGAGGTCAAAATTAACTGCCAAGACAAGGCAGTGCATCTTCATTGGTTATGGCCTTGATGAGTTTGGTTACAGGCTATATGATCCAATTGAGAATAAGGTCGTGAGAAGCCGTGATGTTATCTTCGTGGAGGATCAAACCATTGAAGATATTAATAAAGTGGAGAAACTAAAACCTTCAAGTTCTGAAGGTTTAGTTAATCTTGATCAAGTTCCTCATACAAATGCAGATGACGTTGGTGGGCTCAATGATGATGGTGATGCTCAGAACCATATTCCAGATCAGCATATTGATGGTGATGATGATAACAACGCTAATGTTGATGAGCCAGATGCTCCTACTCACGAAGCTGTGGAAGAGCTAGATATTCCACTCAGGAGGTCTTCTAGACCCCATACTCCTTCCTCCCGTTATTCACCCGCTGAGTATGTATTACTCACTGATGGGGGAGAACCTGAATATTATGCGGAGGCCATAGAAGATGAGCACAAGGATCGATGGATTGAAGCCATGCAAGATGAGATAAAATCTCTGCATGAGAACCATACTTATGAGTTGGTGAAATTGCCTAAAGGCATGAGAGCTTTGAAGAACAAGTGGGTGTTCAAAGTTAAAGCTGAAGAACATAGTTTGAAGCCCAGATACAAAGCTAGATTGGTTGTCAAGGGATTTAGTCAAAGGAAAGGTATTGACTTTGACGAAATATTTTCTCCTGTCGTGAAAATGTCCTCCATTCGGACAGTTCTTGGTTTGACTGCTAGTCTTGATTTGGAGATTGAGCAGATGGATGTGAAGACTGCCTTTCTTCACGGTGACTTAGAAGAGGAGATCTATATGGAACAACCTGAGGGCTTCAAGGTAAAAGGTAAAGAAAATCTTGTATGCAAACTTAAGAAGAGTCTATACGGATTGAAGCAAGCTCCCAGACAGTGGTATAAGAAGTTTGAGTCTGTTATGGGGGAGCAAGGCTACAAAAAGACTTCTTCAGATCACTGTGTGTTTGTACAAAGATTTTCTGATTATGACTTTATCATCCTCTTGCTATATGTGGATGATATGTTGATTGTGGGCAGAAATTCTTCCAAGATTGACGAGTTGAAGAAACAGTTGAATAAGTCTTTTGCAATGAAAGACTTGGGTCATGCTAAGCAGATTTTGGGCATGAGAATTACTCGTTCGAGAAACGAAAGGAAGCTTTACTTGTCACAAGAGAAGTACATAGAACGTGTACTGGAGCGCTTCAATATGAAAAGTGCAAAGTTGGTTCGCACACCCCTTCCTGGTCATCTGAAGTTGAGTAAGAAGATGTGTCCTTCAACAACGGAGGAAAAAGAGAGAATGGCCAAGATTCCTTATTCCTCTGCCGTCGGAAGTTTGATGTATGCAATGGTATGCACTCGACCAGATATTGCTCATGCAGTCGGTGTTGTTAGCAGATTTCTCGAAAATCCAGGAAAAGAGCATTGGGAAGCTGTAAAGTGGATACTCAGGTATCTAAGAGGAAGCTCACATGAATGCTTATGTTTTGGAGGATCAAATCCAATTTTGAAGGGCTATACAGATTCTGATATGGCAGGTGACCTTGATAACAGAAAATCCACTACTGGATATTTGTTTACTTTTTCAGGGGGAGCTATATCATGGCAGTCGAAGTTGCAGAAGTGTGTCGCACTATCTACAACTGAAGCAGAGTATATTGCGGCTACTGAAGCTGGCAAAGAGATGATATGGCTCAAGAGATTTCTTCAAGAACTTGGATTGCGACAGATGGAGTATGGTGTCTATTGCGACAGTCAGAGCGCAATAGACCTAAGCAAAAACTCCATGTACCATGCAAGAACAAAGCATATAGATGTGAGATATCATTGGATTCGTGAGCAGGTGGAGAACGAATCTTTACAGGTCAAAAAGATTCACACGAGTGAAAATCCTGCTGATATGCTAACCAAAGTGGTACCAAGAGATAAGTTCGAGCTATGCAAAGAACTTGTCGGCATGCACTCGGACTAGAAGACATTGCTACCTTCTCTAGATGAATGAGACTGGAGGGGGAGATTGATATGGTATCCATCTCATTCAAATTGTTTGGTAGCCAATATTGTTGACTTGGTTTGGTAGCCAACCTTGTTGAGTTTGTCAAATATTGGTAGCCAATTTTATTGACTTGGTTTGGTTGGTAGCCAACCTTGTTGAAATTGTAAAAAGGGTGTAGAAATTGTCAAATATTGTAGGCTTTAGAGAGTGAGGTTTTGGCTAAAAAAGGAGAGCTTCAACTCTCATTTCTACACACCAACAAAGAGAGAAAAGAGAGAGCAAGTCCATAAACTATAAGAAAATAGTTTGTGAAGAAAAATAGAGTGTGAGAGATATTGTAGTGAGGTGAAAAAGGCAAAAGAGTGTTTACTTCTTTTGAAGGTGTAGTGGTCTTAGGAGTATTTTTACTCGTTACTACACAGTGTAAAATTCCTCGCTATAGTGATATCAGTTGCTCTTCTTGGCCGTGGTTTTTTCCCTTATTCAGAAGGGTTTCCACGTAAAATCTTGGTGTCATTATTGCTGCATTTCTATTCTTGCTGATTTAACCATAACTTAGTGTTCTGCGTTTATCACTAATACCGTGAATACTATTTATTTCGGGTTTTATTCCCAACAAGTGGTATCAGAGCCAAGGTTCTGTCTGAGTATGCTCTGTGGTTGCAGCACAGTCTGAACTTCCACATCAGAAAAGAATTACTTTGGTCTCACAATAAATAGTATTTGTATTTGTGATAAACAATGGAAGCCAACACTAGTAGAATGGTTACTTTGAATAGCACAAATTATGCCATTTGGAAGGGCAAAATGGAAGATTTGCTCTATGTCAAGAATTTTCATCTACCTGTCTTCACCACTATAAAGCCTGATAATAAATCAGATGAAGAGTGGAGTTTGTTACACAGGCAGGTTTGCGGCTTTATTAGACAGTGGGTTGACGATAATGTTTTGAACCATATTTCTGGGGAGACACATGCTCGGACCCTATGGGAGCACCTTGAAAGTTTGTATGCTCGAAAAACTGGAAACAACAAGATGTTTCTGATAAAGCAGATGTTGGGTTTAAAATACCACGATGGTTCCGCGATGACAGATCATCTGAATAATTTTTAGGGGATCATGAACCAGTTATCTGCTATGGGCATTAAATTTGATGAAGAAATTCAAGGCTTGTTTCTACTTGGTTCCCTACCAGATTCTTGGGAAATTCTTAGAACTTCATTATCAAATTCTGCTCCGAATGGTTTGATCTCTATGGATCTTGCCAAGAGCAGCCTCTTAAATGAAGAGATGAGAAGAAAATCTCAAGGTTCCTCCTCATCAGATGTCTTGGTGACTGAATCTAGGGGGAGAAGCAAGAATCGGGGTTCTCAAAATAGAGAACATAATAGAAGCAAATCCAGAAGCAGACTTAAAGATATTGAGTGCTATCATTGCGGGAAGAAAGGGCACACAAAGAAGTTCTGCCGGATTTTGAAAAAGGAGAATAGAGACAAGGAGGAACAAAAAGAAGATGGCAATCGTGTGGCCACCGTCACTACAGAAGATCTTGTTACTGTCCTTGATGCAGATCTGATAAATATTACTTGTGATGAGTCAAGTTGGGTTGTGGACAGTGGTGCCGCATCTCATGTGACATCAAGGAAGGAATTTTTCTCATCCTATACTCAGGGTGACTTTGGAACTTTGAGTATGGGTAATGAGACGGTATCTAGGGTGGCTGGTGTTGGAACGATTTGTTTGGAAACTAGTATTGGAACTAAACTAGTTTTAAACAATGTAAAGCATGCACCTGATGTTCGTTTGCACTTGATCTCTGTTGGTGTTTTGGATGATGAGGGATATGTCAGTACCAATGGTGCTGGAAAATGGAAGCTCACTAAGGGTTCTATGATTGTGGCTCGTGGGGAAAAGCGTTGTGGGCTATACTGGACTACGGCCTCTACTTGTGTTGATATGGTGAATGCCGTGGAAAGCAATAACTCTTTAACGTTATGGCATAAGAGGCTTAGACATATTAGCGAGAAAGGACTAAATGTTTTGGCCAAGAAGAAATTATTGTCAAATTTTGAAAGTGCAAAATTAGAAAAATGTGAGCACTACTTGGCTGGAAAACAAAAAAGAGTTTCTTTCCAGTCTAATCCTCCTTCAAGAAAGATAGAGTTACTTGAGTTGGTGCATTCAGATTTATGTGGTCCAATGAAGACAAGGACTTTAGGTGGTGCACTTTATTTTGCTACCTTTATTGATAATTACTCAAGGAAACTTTGGGTCTACATCTTGAAGACTAAAGATCAAGTGTTGGGTGTCTTTAAGCAGTTTCAGGCTTCAGTTGAAAGAGAAACTGGAAAGAAGCTAAAGTGTTTTCGTACTGATAACGGTGGTGAATATTGTGGGCCATTTGACGAATACTGCAAGAAACAAGGTATCAGACACCAGAATACTCCTCCGTAGACTCCTCAGCTTAACAGTTTAGCAGAAAGGATGAACAGGACCTTGATGGAAAGAGTCAGATGTTTGCTTTCTGAAGCAAAGTTGCCGAATTCCTTTTGGGGTGAGGCTTTGTTGACCGTTGCACATGTTATTAATCTATCTCCTACGGTTGCTTTGCAATGTGATGTTCCAAACAGAGTTTGGTATGGAAAAGATGTTTCCTATGAGAACTTGAAAGTGTTTGGTTGCAAAGCTTTTGTACATGTGCCTAAAGATTAGAGGTCAAAATTAACTGCCAAGAAAAGGAAGTGCATCTTCATTGGTTATGGCCTTGATGAGCTTGGTTACAGGCTATATGATCCAATTGAGAAGAAGGTCGTGAGAAGCCGTGATGTTATCTTCGTGGAGGATCAAACCATTGAAGATATTAATAAAGTGGAGAAACTAAAACCTTCAAGTTCTGAAGGTTTAGTTAATCTTGATCAAGTTCCTCATACAAATGCGGATAACGTTAGTGGGCTCAATGATAATGGTAATGCCCAGAACCATATTCCAGATCAGCATATTGATGGTGATGGTGATGGTGATGGTGATAACAATGCTAATGTTGATGAGGCAGATGCTCCTACTCACGAAGCTATGGACGAGTTAGATATTCCACTCAGGAGGTCTTCTAGACCCCATACTCCTTCCTCCCGTTATTCACCCGCTGAGTATGTATTACTCACTGATGGGGGAGAACCTGAATATTATGCGGAGGCCATAGAAGATGAGCACAAGGATCAATGTATTGAAGCCATGCAAGATGAGATAAAATCTCTGCATGAGAACCATACTTATGAGTTGGTGAAATTGCCTAAGGGCATGAGAGCTTTGAAAAACAAGTGGGTGTTCAAAGTTAAAGTTGAAGAACATAGTTTGAAGCCCAGATACAAAGCTAGATTGGTTGTCAAGGGATTTAGTCAAAGGAAAGGTATTGACTTTGACGAAATATTTTCTCCTGTCGTGAAAATGTCCTCCATTCGGACAGTTCTTGGTTTGACTGCTAGTCTTGATTTGGAGATTGAGCAGATGGATGTGAAGACTGCCTTTCTTCACGGTGACTTAGAAGAGGAGATCTATATGGAACAACCTGAGGGCTTCAAGGTAAAATGTAAAGAAAATCTTGTATGCAAACTTAAGAAGAGTCTATACGGATTGAAGCAAGCTCCCAGACAGTGGTATAAGAAGTTTGAGTCTGTTATGGGGGAGCAAGGCTACAAAAAGACTTCTTCAGATCACTGTGTGTTTGTACAAAGATTTTCTGATGATGACTTTATCATCCTCTTGCTATATGTGGATGATATGTTGATTGTGGGCAGAAATTCTTCCAAGATTGACGAGTTGAAGAAACAGTTGAATAAGTCTTTTGCAATGAAAGACTTGGGTCATGCTAAGCAGATTTTGGGCATGAGAATTACACGTTCAAGAAACGAAAGGAAGCTTTACTTGTCACAAGAGAAGTACATAGAACGTGTACTGGAGCGTTTCAATATGAAAAGTGTGAAGTTGGTTCGCACACCCCTTCCTGGTCATCTGAAGTTGAGTAAGAAGATGTGTCCTTCAACAACGGAGGAAAAAGAGAGAATGGCCAAGATTCCTTATTCCTCTGCCGTCGGAAGTTTGATGTATGCAATGGTATGCACTCGACCAGATATTGCTCATGCAGTCGGTGTTGTTAGCAGATTTCTCAAAAATCCAGGAAAAGAGCATTGGGAAGCTGTAAAGTGGATACTCAGGTATCTAAGAGGAAGCTCACATGAATGCTTATGTTTTGGAGGATCAAATCCAATTTTGAAGGGCTATACAGATTCGGATATGGCAGGTGACCTTGATAATAGAAAATCCACTACTGGATATTTGTTTACTTTTTCAGGGGGAGCTATATCATGGCAGTCGAAGTTGCAGAAGTGTGTCGCACTATCTACAACTGAAGCAGAGTATATTGCGGCTACTGAAGCTGGCAAAGAGATGATATGGCTCAAGAGATTTCTTCAAGAACTTGGATTGCGACAGATGGAGTATGGTGTCTATTGCGACAGTCAGAGCGCAATAGACCTAAGCAAAAACTCCATGTACCATGCAAGAACAAAGCATATAGATGTGAGATATCATTGGATTCGTGAGCAGGTGGAGAACGAATCTTTACAGGTCAAAAAGATTCACACGAGTGAAAATCCTGCTGATATGCTAACCAAAGTGGTACCAAGAGATAAGTTCGAGCTATGCAAAGAACTTGTCGGCATGCACTCGGACTAGAAGACATTGCTACCTTCTCTAGATGAATGAGACTGGAGGGGGAGATTGATATGGTATCCATCTCATTCAAATTGTTTGGTAGCCAATATTGTTGACTTGGTTTGGTAGCCAACCTTGTTGAGTTTGTCAAATATTGGTAGCCAATTTTATTGACTTGGTTTGGTTGGTAGCCAACCTTGTTGAAATTGTAAAATGGGTGTAGAAATTGTCAAATATTGTAGGTGAGGTTTTGGCTATAAAATGAGAGCTTCAACTCTCATTTCTACACACCAACAAAGAGAGAAAAGAGAGAGCAAGTCCATAAACTATAAGAAAATAGTTTGTGAAGAAAAATAGAGTGTGAGAGATATTGTAGTGAGGTGAAAAAGGCAAAAGAGTGTTTACTTCTTTTGAGGGTGTAGTGGTTTTAGGAGTATTTTTACTCGTTACTACACAGTGTAAAATTCCTCGCTATAGTGATATCAGTTGCTCTTCTTGGCCGTGGTTTTTTCTCTTATTCAGAAGGTTTTCCACGTAAAATCTTGGTGTCATTATTGATGCATTTCTATTCTTGCTAATTTAACCATAACTTAGTGTTTTGCGTTTACCACTAATACCGTGAATACTATTTTTACGGGGTTTCCCAACACAATAAACAACGTTAGACTCATCTAGATTACCCTATACATCACACACATAAAAAGGAATAAGAAAGAAGGACAAGACACATCCTATCACGCCCTCGCAGAATTACGATTATGAAAATAGCCGGCAATATAATCATAATTGAGATTCTATTACTAATGTCACTACAAGAAAATCACATAGTACATGGGGATTTTCCTTCCAAAAACAATCGATGAAAAAACCTTCGTAGGTAATTATTACTTGCGAAATTTAAAAACCCCAGGTAAGTTACTTGCGATTTTTGAATCCGCATGTACATTACCTAAGGTTTTAATTTCGCATGTAAATTGCTTGCGGATTTTTCCATAAGAAATTCTAAATATTCGAATGAAATTTTTGGTAAAAAATTAATGATACTAGGAGTTTCCTTGCGGATTTTGAAAGGGAAACAACTGTATGTAAATATCCATGAAGTCATGAAAATTCTCAGGTGTTCAAATTTTACGACGAAAAAAATTAAAATTACCATCAACTCTGCGCATATATACTTTTTGTAACGATCCGACCGGTTGTTTTGAGCTCTAGCCCGTCGTTCAGCAGTCTGAGGCCATGAACAACTTCATTTTAGGTATTATGACTTGTACGCGTGGTCGAAATTAAGTTTCGGGGAGTTCAGAGTTGATTTGGAAGGAGAATTCTCATTTCGAAAGCTTAAAGTTGAAAGAATTAATTAGGATTGGAATTTTGAGTAAATGACCTCGGAATCGGGATCCGAAGGCTCCAGCAGGTTCGTATGATGATTTCGAACTTGGGTGTATGCTCGGATCGGGTTTTGGATGACCCGGGAGCGTTTTGGCCCCTATTGTGGAAAGTAGCATTTTGAAAGAAATTTCATAAGTTTGGGTTGAAGTGCATTTCAGTGATATCGATGTCCGCTTGGGATTCGAAGTCTGGGAGCAGCTCCGTATGGTGATTCTAGAGTTGTGAGTGCGATCAGAAGTGAATTCGGAGATCCGTGGGTCATTTCGGAGCCATTTGGCTAAAGATAGAAATTTGAAGGTTTTTGAGAAGTTTGACCGGAAGTGGACTTTTTGATATCGGGGTAGGAATCCGATTCCAAAAGTTGGAGTAGGTCCGTAATGTCGAATATGACTTGTTTGCAAAATTTGAGGTCAATCGGACATGATTTGATAGGTTTAAGCATCGAAAATAGAAATTGGAAATTCTAAAGTTCATAAAGCTTAGATTTGGGGTTGATTCATGATTTTAGCGTTGTTTGATATGATTTGAGGCCTCAAGTAAGCCCGTAATGTGTTTTGGTACTGGTTGGTGTGATTGGTCGGGGGCCTTGGGTGTATTTCGTGTTGTATCACGCTCTTAGTTGTTGTTTCAACGTCGCGTCTTTGGATATAAAGGGGTGAAATATTAAGCAAATGAGCTCCAAATTAAGTTTTTTATGAGCCATTAGATCCGTATCATAATTTCGGAGCCATAGCAAAAAGAATCATCAAATTTGGACATCGTATGAGGGAGTTGTGCTCATTTCCATGTCGAGAAAAGTGTTGGTTGCTGTCATAACTGCAGATGCGGAAATTTAATGCAGATGTGGAAATTTTCTGCAGATGCGGGACCGCAGATGCGGTAAAATTTCCGCAGATGCGAAAACTGCTGGAGGCAGAGAGGTTTCTTTAAAAATCGAAGTTTAGCTCATTTTCACTTCATTTCTTCCATGGGAGCCGATTTTGGAGCAACTTTGGAGTGCCATTTTCATCACCAAGCATGAGGTAAGTGATTT
>MU772061.1:22884-40762 GCA_026770625.1 Nicotiana glauca
CTCTTATACTTTGGGAGTGATGTTGTTCAACAATTACCTAAATATGCACTCTCTTCCGAGTTATGCACACTAAATAGGCACAACTAATTGAGGATCCTGTCAATTAACTACAACAAACACATAGTTGAACAAATAGAGATTATGCTGGCAAATTATATTAACATAATCAAGAAGTTCATCTTTCAATAGGTTCCATCAAAACCTTAGATTAAAGTATTTAGCTACTCATAACAACATAAGGATAAACTACGAAAACATTCATAATGGAAAATTGCAAGAAAATCGAAGAGATAAAGAACTATTGTTTTTGGGTGATCTCTCATACTTTTTTATCTTGCAAAAGCAATCTCAAAACAAGCCTCCTATCTTGGGCAAGTTTCTACACCTTATAAGGGTTTTACAAAATGTTTTCTTGAATTTACAATTTGACCCCCCAAAATTCTGAGTTTTGAACATGCCGCCGCGGCCGCGGCGTCGACCGACGGTGCTGACCGCGGGGCACTCTGTCTCCAACCGCGGCGCGGACCGCAGTGGAAACTGCAGTGAGCACTGTTGGACCTTTTGTCTCCGTGTTTCTTCTCTTTTTGCTCTTTTATGTTCGGGTACTTCTTCCGTGGGTGTTTTCTTCACGCTATTGCCTCTAAACACTTCATGTTGCTTCCTCACATCTTATATTCCCTGCGAAACCAAATAACATCAATTAAAGCATTTTATTGGCAACTTACATTACAAAACAACAATAAAGCATGGGCAATTATGGTGTACATAACAACTATATAGCTTATTATCAACACCCCACACTTAAATTATTGCTAGTCCTCGAGCAATTCACCATACTCCATAAAAATTCATTCCCTATGTTTTTCCCTCAACGACTCACACCATGAACATTTTACAAGAGTTATACCTAGTAGTGAGCATCTTTCACCTCAAGAATCAAGTTTTTTGTACCCTGCTACATTTGCACTTACTCAAACCACTCTACATAACAGTCAAGATGCACATTTCATTTGTGAATCACATGCCCTCACATCACACAAGAGAGTAGTTCCATATATATAATGATAGTGATAACAATTAGGAACTCAAAATGAAAAGATTTCGCTCACTCTCCAAAAAAAACATTCACATGCCACAAAGATGCTCCATAGGCTTGCCCCTAGTGTAGTACTCGACTAATCGAGCCCCACTCAGTCTAAGATCAATAGGACTTTATTTGGTTGTAATGTAGGCTAAGGGACGGGTAGGATACATTTGGATATAGTGACTTACATCCCTAAGCACTTTTAATACAATTACATTGAACTTCAAGATCATTATTTTGTAAGCCAACACTTCACCACATTTATTTTAAAATCCCCATACATTAGGTGCAATTTATACAAGTTACCACTTATTAATCACTACAAAATATATGAATTTTTTTTCGTGGTGCTTCTCTTTTTACACATCACATTCTGCACCTTTTCTCTATTTCCATGGTTCCACTTCAAAAACCAAACCACCACCCCACACTTTTGTTTTTGAATAATCTCAATACCATTCTAGTGCTTAGTGATAGGGAGGAAAATTGGTTCAAACAACAGGCTATTCAAACAATTGGGTAAGGTTCACATTGTGGTTGCCAAAGAAACAAGCTTATAGGCTCAACGGGGTTAACTAAGATGTAATGCATTCAGGTGGGTTCACTTTATATGTCTGTCTCAACAAAGAAATGCCTATATTACTTCTAAAATGAATGAAGCTACTATTTCGCTTTGCAAACATGCAGGGCAAGTTCTAGGCATCAAATGTACAACATGGAATACAATAATACTCACACCCACATGGCACATGACTCACTCCGGATTAGTTTATCAAGACATTCTCTTTTGATTATTCAAGTTAGTTACAAACATACAATTTTTAAGGCACTCAAACAAGATTCGACACTTGAAGCTAAGCGCTACACTCTAGCGTCTATCGTGTTCAGGTATAAGAACGCTAAGGGTTTTGTCTTTTTCTTCAAATTTAAGCTCGTCGCTCATTAATCCTAACCTAAAAAAAAATCTACCTATACCCGGTTCAAGCTAAACCATTGGAAAAGAACCGTGGCCCAAAGAAAAGCCAAGGGGGAGTTACTACACTACCTAAAAAAATAAAAAATCTTTATTTTTTTGGTATTTTCTGTAGACTAGCTTCCCTCAAGAAAATTGTCTAAAGAATCTATCATTAGGAAGAGTCTTTATATTTCCAATTTTTTTCTCGACTTAGTCCCTTAAGAACCCCGTCGAAAGAGATCCATCGTCGGGACAAGTCGCTTCTATTGTAACTTCCTAAAACAAAACAACTACTACTCCATTGCTAAAGCAACTATCACAAAAACACAAAGCAAGTAACAGATAATATTTGAATGTACAACGTACAACGAAGTTTCCCCTAATACAACGAAGTTTACCCCACCTCACACTGAAAAAGAAGCCATGTCCCCATGGCTTAACAATATAAAAAACAGTGAGGTAAAGGAACTTCCCTGAAAGGTCACTCTTGATCTGAAACTGTGTCTAGGTTCATGTGGCAGGCGCGGCCTAGAGCTCTCAACCAGCCCATGAACTTATTTTCTGACTTCACCTATCGGTCAGCCACAACATCGATGCGGGTACCCAAGCCAGCGATGGAAGTCCACAGTTCAGTCATCTCCTGCTCCCAAGCAGCCATGCGAGTACTCCGGCATGGTTGTCATGAGCCGGCCTCGTCCCCTCTAGGAGGGGCTGTGATCTCAGTAGCTTCAGTAGCATTAGCATCATCATCAGACTCAGATTCAGACTCATCAGACGAGTCATCATTGTGTTGTACCGGCCTTCTTCCCTCTTGCCCAATTTTTCTCGCCCGAAAAGGGGTTTTGATAGGTAATTTCCCATCAACCCGAGAGTTCTCAGGAACATTAGCAAGGCGACAGAGATGGGTGACAAGTGAAGTGAAGTAGTGTCCTTTGATTAGTTCGGGCGATGGGATGAACATTTCTTCAAAGAGGACTCGGGCGACATCAACCCTTGGTGAGTCATGAAACAGTAGATCATAGCAGCCCGTGGCCCATTTACATCGGTGGTATTGCTGGAGTGGTGATGACAGTGAGCCAATATTTGGCCTCCCAATTAAGAGACTTAGAGTGTAGAGTCGTCGGTTGTGCTACCCATTTGGGTTGTCTGCCAGGTATACCGATGACCTCCAAAAGTCTGTCCCAATCAACCGCTGGGCGACTAGCCATGATGTAGTAATCGTCACCCGTGAATGTGGGGAGGCGACAGCGTATGACCTCTATAGAAGCATTAACTCGGGTGTTACACACAGTCACCACCCTGTCCTTGTGTTCTGATAGGTTGGCATAGAACTCCTGCACTAGCTGAATATTGGCTTCCTCGGGAGTCTCATAGAAGATGTCTAGCTGATACCTCCATAGCTCATCAAACATATTGGGACATTCCGTCACCAATGCCTTCCTATCGATATGGACCTCAGGGAGTAACTTCTTGGCAAGTTTCTGATTGTACCTCGCCTATGCCTCTTCAGAGACGAACCGAGTGCTATCAAACCGTGGGGCACTAGTTTGGCCCCTAGCTCGTGAGGAGCCTCCTAGGCCACTAGCAGAGGACCCGGTATTCCGTCTCTTACGTGAAGAACTCATATCACCTGTCAAAATAGAGAAACACGTATTACGATGAGCCTAAAATGGGCGACTATGGGTGATTACTCAGACTTCACCACAACCATGTCACAACATAACTCCATTGAGGCAATTTCTCAAACACATTGTGGGCATGGCAATTATCTCCATATTCATAGCCCATGGGAATCAAGAAAACTTCCCCACTTCAATTATCCACTACACCAACACACTCCACACTTGCTACAAACAATCACCCACCAACAACACCTTCCAAACAAACAAAACACAACCCCTTCACCAAACATATGCTAAAAACGAAATTACACTAAAAAGAAGAAGAAAAAAATAAACAAAACAAAATCCTATCCCTAACACTACATTAGAAAACCATTAACTAGCATAATACAATCAACAAAAAATAGAAAGAAAAGAGGAGGGGGGGGGGGTCGGAATCATACCTCGGGGGGGAAGAAGATGAGAGTGATTGTGAAGGAGGAAGAAGAAGAAGAGAGTGTGCAGGGGAGGGTTAGGGTTTAGAGAGAAAGGGATTTGTGGATGTTTAAGGGGGGAAACATTTTTCTTTTGATTTGGGGGAGGGGTGTTTTATTTTGCTTTAGTGATTACTTAAAAGAAAATGAGAAGAAAGAGAAAGAAAAAAAATAAAAAAAATAAAAAAAATTACCACCCGTTACCTGACCGCAGTCGCATCCGTGGTGCGCACTGCGGTTTGGGATAGAGTGTCCTGCGGTCGACACCGCGGTCCGCGCCGTATCCGCGGTGAAATGTTCGACCTTCAGTAATTTCCACGGTTGACGCCACGGTCGCGGAGCACGTTTTTTTTTGTCTTCTAAACATGAAGCTACATACTACACTTACAACACATTCATGGGTTGCCTCCCACACAACGCCTGATTTAACATCGCGGCACGATGCAAGTAAGTGCATTTAAGGCTCGCTCGACCTCTGAGGTTCAGTCAGGTGGATCTCAGACCCTTCCTTTGGTTCGTTCATGCCCACATATAATTTCAATCTCTGCCCATTGACTCTAAATGTACGAGAGTCTTTTTCTGCGGTAATCTCTACAACACGTGAATGGA
The DNA here is from genome assembly GCA_026770625.1 of Nicotiana glauca. Taxonomy (NCBI): domain Eukaryota; kingdom Viridiplantae; phylum Streptophyta; class Magnoliopsida; order Solanales; family Solanaceae; genus Nicotiana; species Nicotiana glauca. The sequence continues at coordinate 27,628 of MU772061.1, forward strand.
ATACTTCAATCACTCAAAACGGTCCAGACCATCTTGACTTAAGCTTACCAGGGAACAACCGTAATCTTGAGTTATAGAGCAATACCATGTCCCCGGGTTTGAAATGTTGCTCAACAATGTTCTGGTTGTGTAACCTCTTCATTCTTTCCTTGTACAATCTTGTGCTCTCAAAAGCAAGATGTCTGAACTCGTCAAGCTCATGCAAATCAGTGATTCTAGTTGTGCCTGCAGCCTCAATATCTAAGTTCAGTTGCTTCAATGCCCACCACGCTTTACGTTCAAGTTCCACTGGCAGGTGATAGGCCTTTCCAAATACCAACTTATGTGGTGACATGGCAATTGGTGTTTCAAAAGCAGTTCTGTAAGCCCAGAGTGCATCATCTAGCTTTCTCTCCCAATCAGTTCTTATGGCGTTCACAATATTGGTTAACACTCTTTATCTCTCTGTTGAACACTTCAACCTGCCCACTAGTTTGCAGGTGATAAGAGGTAGTCACCTTGTGGCATACATCATACTTTGCAAGAAACTTTTCGAAGGCTCTATTACAGTAGTGAGTGCCTCTGTCACTGATAATCGCTCTTGGTGTCCCAAATCGGGTGAATATATTTTTTTAGAAATCCCACCACCACTCTTGCATCATTAGTGGGCAACGCAGTAGCTTCTACCCACTTGGACACGTAATCCACATCAACAAGTATGTATTTATTGCCGAATGAGCTGACGAAGGGACCCATGAAGTCAATCCCCCAGACATCAAACACTTCCACCTCTTGAATCGGGTTCATGGGCATTTTGTGGCGACGCGAAATGTTCCCAGTCTGCTGACATTCATTGCATCCCTTTACCCATAGGTGCGCATCTTTAAACACTGTTGGCCAAAAGAATCTGGCCTCAAGCACTTTCGCAGTTGTCCTGAACCCTCCAAAATGTCCTCCATATGCCGATGCGTGACAAGCCTGCAAAATAGAAGATTGTTCTATCTCGGGGACACACCTCCGGATCATATTGTCAAAACATATTCTAAACAGATAAGGCTCATCCCAATAATACATGCAGCTATCACGATAAGACTTTTTCCGTTTGACAGATGAAAGGTCATAAGGAACTATACCACTGGCCAGGTAATTAGCAAAGTCTACATACCATGGAACTTCCTCAAGACTAGTAGCGAGCAGCTGCTCGTCTGGAAAAGTTTCTAGAATGTCCTCAACCTCAACCGCATTTTTAGCTCCCCCAAGTCAAGATAGATGATCAGCAACTTGATTCTTTGTGCCCTTACAGTCACAAATTTCAAGGTCGAATTCTTGCAGTAGCAACACCCAATGAATCAGGCGCGACTTAGACTCCTTCTTCTCAATCAAGTACCTGAGAGTTGCATGGTCAGTGTATAAAATTACCTTAGAACCAATCAGATATGATCTGAACTTATCAAAAGCAAACACCGCAACCAACATCTCCTTCTTAGTCACAGTGTAGTTCAACTGGGCTCCACTTAGCGTTCTACTAGCGTAGTATATTAGATGTATTAGCTTGTCTTTTCGGTGTCCCTGCACTGCCCCCACTGCGTAGACACTAGCATCACACATGCGTTCGAATGGTTGCTCCCAGTCGGGGGCAATTATGATAGGTGTTGTGACCAGCCTCTTTTTCAGCTCCTAGAATGCTACCCTGCAATCATCAGAAAACAAGAAAGGCTGATCTTTTTATAACAACTTACAGAGAGGGTTGGCAATTTTTGAGAAGTCTTTTATGAATCACCGATAGAAACCGGCATGCCTGAGGAAGCTTCTAATTGCTTTGACTGAAGTTGGAGGGGGTAGCTTTGCTATCACATCTACCTTAGCACGATCCACCTCAATTCCTTTTCTTGACACCTGGTGTCCCAAGACTATGCCCTCTTGTACCCTAAAGTGGCACTTCTCTTAATTCAGAACCAGGTTAGTCTCAATACACTGTTTCAACACACGAGTGAGATTTATCAGGAACTCATAAAATGAGTTCCCCACCACTAAGAATTCATCGATGAACACCTCCATTATATCCTCTACCATGTCAGTGAATATGGCCATCATGTATCGTTGGAATGTGGCGAATGCGTTGCATAGGCCAAAGGGCATCCTCCGAAAGGCATAAATGCCATACGGGCAAGTGAAAGAGGTCTTCTCTTTATCCTCCGGTGCAATAGAGCTCTGATTGTACCCTGAGTACCCATCCAGAAAACAAAAATATGACCTCCCTGCCAATCTGTCTAACATCTGATCAATGAAGGGAAGTAGGAAGTAGTCTTTTGGGGTGGCTAGATTTAACTTTCGATAGTCCATGCAAATTCTCCAGCCCGTGACGGTTCTTGTAGAGATCAATTCATTGTTATCATTCTTAACTACCATCATGCCACCCCTTTTAGGAACACATTGAACTGGGCTAACCCAGTTGCTGTTAGAGATTGGGAAAATGATTCCCGCATCTAACCACTTGATTACTTCTTTCTTTACCACTTCCTTCATATTGGGGTTCAACCTTCTTTGGTGTTCCCTGGAAGATTTGTGTCCCTCTTCCAGTAGAATTCTGTGCATACAGTAGGCGGGGTTGACCCCCATTATGTCTGCCATGGTCCACCCGATGGCAGTTTTGCACTCCATAATTACCAGCAATAGTTGTCGAGCCTGCACATCTAACAAACTAGATGAGATAATAACAAGTAGTGTGGAGTTAGGTCTAAGAAATTCATACCTGAGATGGGCGGGCAATGGCTTTAACTCCAGCTTTGGTGGTTCTTCGATTGATGGCTTGGCTGGAGGAGTTTCTCGATTTTCCAAGTGCAAGGGCTCAAATTCTAGAGTTCTATCCCAGAACACTCTACCCTCTAACGCCAACACCCATTCTGCCAGATCCTCTCCATTTACCCCATCCAAATTCATTAAACATGCAGTAAGGGAGTCCTCAATAGTCAGCCTTTCATCATCAGTTTCTACAATTACATCCACGACATCAATAAAAGAGCAATTGGCAAATTCACTTGGTCGCCTCATAGATTTCTGCACATTGAATGTTAATTCTTCATCGTTCAGTCTCATCTTGAGGTTCGCAGTCTCACAATCAATTAGAGCTCTCCCCGTGTCCAGACACGGTCTTCCCAAAATTATAGGAATCTCTTCATCCACCTTGCAGTCTAGGATCACAAAATCTGTAGGGAACATAAATTTCCCTACCTGAATCAGCACATCATCCAGGATACCAGAGGGTTGTTTCACAGTCCTATTAGCCAGCTGCAACAACATAGAGGTGGGTCTAGCTCTTCCAATGTCTAGAAACTTATAAATTGCCAGGGGCATAAGATTGATGCTGGCCCCTAGATCACACAATGCCTTAGCAAAAGCAAAATTACCAATAGTGCATGGAATTGTAAAGCTCCTTGGGTCAGACAGCTTTTTCGCAATTGGTCATTCACCACTGCACTACAGGTCTGAGTAAGAGTAACTGTGGCTAAGTCTTGAAAATCAAACTTTCGGGACATCAAGTCCTTCATAATTTTTGCATACCCGAGCATCTCCTTCAAAGCTTCAATCAATGGTATATTTACCTGGATTTGTTTTAGCATTTCAAAGAACTTCTTGTATTGCTCCTCCTTTTTGTACTTAGCCAGCCTCTGAGGGAAGGGTGCAGGAGGTATCTTCTTCCCAATCAATTGGGACTGATCTTTACCAGCTGCTACATCAACCACTGGCTCCTGAACTGTTTCAGCTTCTTTCTCGGTCTCATTCTGAATGATATTTTCTTCTTCTGCAGGTTGGACTGTCACCTCTGGCAGTTTCATTGATTCATCCAACTCAATGGGCACTGTTATGAGTATCTCAGCCTATCTAGCTTCTCGAGCCCTTTCTTGCTCTACATCCAGATCTCTGCCATTACGTAGACTCACTGCCATCAGCTGCTTCAGTCGCTGATCTTTTGGATTTATTTGGGTGTTTGTAGGTACTGTCCCATGAGGACGATTGTTTAGAGACATCAAAATTTGGCCCAACTGCACCTCAATATTTTTTATTTCTGCATCATGTGCATCTACCCTCTTATTAATTTTTGCATTATACCCAATAACCTGCTGCATCATTGCTTCAAGTCTAGTAAACCCATCTTCCTACCTTCCACCATGCTGCTGCTGAAGCGGGTGATACCCCTACTACTGATTCTGATTATTGTATCCCTGTGGTCTTGGGTAAGGTGCCATATTGTTGGGGGGTCTCATACCTCCCATATTCCTAGTGTTGAACTGTGGCTGTGCTGGCCTATACTGCTGATTCTGTTGACCCCAATTCTGATCACCCTGTCTCTGGCCGCCATAATTAGACACATAGTTCATGTCTTTAGGGTAATAATGATAATCGTGTTCTGCAATCCACTGGTTATCAACTGGCTGACTAATGCAAGATGTGCATAAGCCTCCATTAGTAGTATCAACAATATGTACCTGCTGTTTCTGCCCTAAATCTTTCACACTTTTGGTGAGTATGCTCATCTGTGTCAATAAGGTGGCCATATTTTCAGCCATAGAATTGGATGGATATAAAGGCACTGAGTGAACCACTTGAGTGATAGGTGCATTTCTGGTTATCCATTCGAATTCTGTGCCATCTTGTCAAGCAGACTCTGGCCATTTCTCTATGTTTTACTCAAGAATGCCCCACCAGCTAAAGCATCAACAATGTTCTTTACGCTATCTGACAATCCCATGTAAAACCGCTGCCCCAACATTAGATCTGGAATACCATGGTGTGGACATATGACTAGCATCCCTTTAAAACGCTCCATGTTTCATGAAGTGTCTCCATCGGTCTCTGTTTAAAGCTCAAAATCTCATCAATTTGTTGAGCAGTCTTGTTGGTTGGGTGGAACTTGTTGTGGAATTGCTTGACTAATTCATCCTACATTACTATAGATTTTATGGGGTGTGAATTTAGACATATCTTGGCAGCTCCTGTCACTGAGAATGGAAACAATAACAGCTTGATTGCTTCCGGAGTTACATTAGGTTGCCTTTGGGTTTTGCAGATAGACAAGAAATTCTTCAGGTTCTGTTGAGGATCATCAACTTGTGACCACGAAAATAGTCCCTTATTCTGTAACAAGTGCACCATGTTATTTGTGATTTGGAATGACTCATCCTGTATCTGCGGAACTACTATCGCTGTGGATAGATTCTCAGCTGTGGGTTGTGCCCAGTCATAGAGAGCAGTCTCTGGCACTATTGGTACTGCTGGGTTTTCCTTGTGATCTCCCATGGTTGTTTTGAATTGTGCAGTTGTTAGTTGTTGTTTGTTTTTTCGGTTGGCCCGATTCAAAACCTTGAAAACTCTCTCGGGATCTGATAATGCTTCAAATACTTCACCAGATCTCGATGAGTTTCTAGGCATGCACCTGTGAATCCAAGACAACAACCGTTAAAATTTCAACGTAAAAATTGGGTATAGAGGAAACTGACTACACTAAGAATTTTTGTACTTCTTTCGATAGTAATTGATAACACCATGAATTCCCCGGCAATGACACCAAAATTTGATCACGCACAACTATGCCTTATTAAAGGACACGCGGACGTTGCAAATATAACCTGAGTATTTATGCCCAGATGTCGAATCCATAGAGAATTAACCTATCAATTACTTTTGTTGGACTTACTAAATTCTCTAGAAGCAACTTCCCCAAATGTTGTAAACAACAGTTGATGGTATTTCTAATAACTAAGACTGAAAGTAAATAAACAACTGTAAACTAAATATGATTGAGTGGTAAACAATAATGAGAAGGTTCTAAGGTAGTGATTTCCCCCATTGAGGAAATCCCTTCCGGTTATGTTTCATATAGATTCAGCAAAACATCTCTATCAATCATGAGCACTCTTTTTACCGTAAATCTCTCCCGAGTAATCGCAATAATTTACTAGACGCACTCTCCCGAGATACGCTAGCTGACTTTGTTTATTACAACTTACTTTAGATTGCACCAAAGGTTTCATTATCCCCAATCCCGCCTTTAACCCCACAGTTATAGATCCCTCTAATACTTTGGGAGTGATGTTGTTCAACAATTACCTAAATATGCACTCTCTTCCGAGTTATGCATACTAAATAGGCACAGCTAATTGAGGATCCTGTCAATTAACTACAACAAACACGTAGTTGAACAAATAGAGATTAAACTGGCAAACTATATTATCATAATCAAGAAGTTCATCATTCAATAGGTTCCATCAAAACCTTATATTAAAGTATTTATCTACTCATAACAACGTAAGGATAAACTACGAAAACATTCATAATTGAAAATTACAAGAAAATCGAAGAGATAAAGAAATATGATATTTTTGGGTGATCTCTCACACTTGTTTATCTTGCAAAAGTAATCTCAAAATAAGCCTCCTATCTTGGGCGAGTTTCTACACCTTATAAGAGTTTTACAAAATGTTTTCCCGAATTTACACTTTGACCCCCTGAAATTCTGAGTTTTGAACAGGCCACCGCGGCCGCAACATCGACTGTGATGCTGACCGCGGGACACTCTGTCTCCAACCATGGCGCGGACCGTGGTGGAAACCACATGGAGCATTGTTGGGCCTTTTCTCTTCGTGTTCCTTCTCTTTTTGCTCTTTTGTGTTCGGGTACTTCTTGAGTGGGTGTTTTTTTCGCGTTATTGCCTCTAAACACTTCATGTTGCTTCCTCACATCTTATATTCCCTGTCAAACCAAATAGCATCAATTAAAGCATTTTATTCGCAACTTACATTACAAAACAACAACAAAGCATGGGCAATTATGGTGTACATAACAACTATATAGCTTATTATTAATGTTATACTTGGATTATTTGTGAACTTATTGACAGCTTGAATTGCTTAAATCGCATTGAATTAGTAAATAAATTTTTAGAAGGATTAAACTTCATTTTTATTAAATGGTTAAAAGAGGATTTACTTTCTTTGGATAATTTCTCCGTGTGGACTCCTGATTGACTGTCTATGTGTGTTTAATTTTGGAGCGGGCCGAACGCCTCGACAGATTAAATAGATGCATCTATGGTTCGCGTCGTTCGACCCTCGGTAGTGTACAGTTTATATTTCTGTTGGAGTGGGCCGTCGACCTCAGCATGATTTGCGCATGCTTGTATTGCTTGCCCTGAAACTTATCAAAGTTGTTGCTGCCTCTTTTTGGCTTAAGAATGTATGTATAAATGATGAAAAAGAATGATTTCCGATAAAAGAAAGAATTGTTTATTTGCTTCAACCCATTATAATCATGTTTATAAAAATTCACGATTTAATATATTATGGATATATCATCATTGGACCATTAGTAAGTGTCGGAGTCGCCATCTCGTCTCTACTTCTTCGAGATTAGACGAGATACTCATTGGGTACACATTGTTTTCGTACTCATACTACACTTCTGTGCATTTTTGTTGCACAGGCATATGCATCTCTAGTGGCCTACTGGGCGTAGCAGCACGGATGATACAGAGACTTAAGTGAGCCGCACTTCTCGAGGCGATCCGTAGCTAGTAGAGTCTATTTCAGTTTTCTGTATTTATTTCTGTCCAATATTGTATTCCGGACGATTGCTGTATTACATTATTTTTTAGAAATTGCTCATGCACTCGTGACACTGGGTTCTGGGAGGATTTTTGAATTATTAAATATTATATTTTGTTAAAGACGCCGCGGTTATTTCTGTAAATTTTATTATTCGTTATTTAATATATAAAGAAAAATGATTTTAAACAATACAAAAATTGGAAGTTAATTAAGTATTTTGGTTGGCTTGCCTGACAGCGGTGTCCGGCGCCACCACGACCCTCGGTGGATTTTGGGTCGTGATAACATGGTATTAGAGCATTAGGTTCCTGTAGGTCTCGCGGGTCATGAACAGGTCTAATAGAGTCTCGCGGATCGGTATGGAGACGTCTGTACTTATCTTCGGGAGGCTACAGGGCTGTTAGAAGTACTTCCCTTCTAGATTCCTCATCGTGCGATTTGATTCCTTGAGGTTTAGGCCCTTGCTTCTTTCCTATTCAATCTTACGTGACGCAAACCGCTGGTTATAAATCGAGAATTGAAGAATTGTAATGCCACTACGAATATGGTGCGGGATGTTTCTCCCGGTATTGTTGATTGGACTATCATCATCGCCTTGTGGAAGGATATTCTGATGTTTTGGGTCAGTAGTAATACTTCAGAGAGCCTTGAGGCTAGGCATAGGTTGCCATGATGCTTATGAGCGATTATTTCACAGTATTGTTATGATGGTAGGATATTTGCCTGCGTGTCGAGGCAGTGAATGACTTGAAGGGAGGTTTGCTCAGTGCATGATCTATAGATTCAGTATTTTATTCCCGGCAAGGGAAAAGCAATCAGGCAGAGAATGTTCATATTTGGGTTGACAAGGTATCAAGACTCAATATTTGCTAGCGTGGCAGAATTTTCTTCTATGTTGAGGTGTTGTTGTCCTTATTGAATGTACTAGATTCGCCAGTGTTATGATCTTCTACAATTCGCCTTTGGAGCAGGATATTGTAGGTCAGTATTGAAGAAGAGACTGTTAGATGTCGTGAGGTAAGGTGGTTCAGGGTTGAATCAGCATTTATAATATTGGCAGCTCGAGAGAGATGATCTCCGGCAAAATTTAAAGTTAGTAGCGATTTGTGGATTCAAGTGCTATGAAGACAGATTTTATTAAGGCAACAACTGAGTAGCAAAAGATGAGGAAAGATGTGTGGAAACTGTTAGACGTTGGCTAAAATTCCTAGAAAGCCAGGTATATGAAGCAAAGGTCAAGTAGTTGATTTAAGAAGTGAGTTTGCACAAAGTGGGAGAGTGGCGGATGTTGCATATGGTCTTGGTGGTAGGATGATTACACACCTTAAGGAGAATTTAGAATGATTTGGGATTTTAGTGGTTGGAGATTGAAGTCTACGGGTTTAATTAGAAGTATGGGCTAATATACAGCAAAGAGATCGGTCGTGCAAATGTGGTTAATGATTCAGAGTATAAAAAAAGGGGGTTTTACAGAAAGAATCTGAGAATTTAGGCGATTGATTACGCAAGGTTATGTCAATAAGAGATAAGGAATCCCACTGAGCTCTAGAGTTGTGTAATAGTCGCTTCAAGCTAAGTGGGAGAGTCACACCGCCTATGATTGGGTTGCATGGTTAACCACTTGCAAGGTTTTTTGGTTGTTAGCATATTTCTGGGTTATTTCGGCTACGGGAAAAAAACATAAGTGGTAATTTGAGCAAAGGAATTGTTAAAGGGTGCTATGGTTGGACTTATTGGCTCATGTTCAGACTTGGGGAAGGATTCAGGACTTATCCCTTGTATGGATGCGGGTTTCGAGGGGAGTGATTCTGCCAGGTGCCTCGTCGAGAGGGTATTCATGTGTTATAAGATTTATAGAGTTAATTATATTCGGGACCAAGTTAGAGCGGGTGGCTCTCAGCAATATTCCTAGTGGATTCAAAAAGAGGTAAAGTATGATGCCTAATGATTTCTAGCCTATAAGTACAGTTAAGAATCAAGCTTTTGCAGCAGCTTATGAGCGGATGCCCATAATGTTCTATGATGTTTTGACTTGCAGTGTAGCACTTGAGAGAAAGATGAGAAAGGACTTCGGATTCGTATAAGGATTAGCAGAATGGGCATATCAGTTGAGGGTGCGAATGTACGCACAAGGAAGGTAGGAAATGGTTCATGGGATTTGAGACAGCATGGTCTCGCGGTTCTAGGTCACTCGGGGTGAGTGCAGATGGAGTGTGTTATACGTTGAAAGGAGTTATTGTTACTACTAAGGCAATCGGGGAAATCGAAGGAAGATATATTGGATAACCACAGTTGATTTGGCGTATTGGTGGTAGCGGTCAGTTCCTTCAGCATGATCAAGTTATGCATGTGATTTGTGGTGGTACGTGTGAGGCTCGACGGTCACCGTAATTAATGTTGTTCAGAAGCATTCTTTTGTTATGGCCTGTTATGTGTAGGCAGATCCCTAAAGGGCTATGGTGGCTTAGACCACTACTTAGATGTTTGCCTATACTACGGTTATGAGAATTTACCTGTGTGTTGCTATGGTTCTCCTAAAGTGAGTCCAGTGAAAATCTTTTATTGGCACGTTTGGTGTAGTGAGTGGTATGAAATTTGAAGTGAGGATCAAGGTTGCAGTTCGGTGCTGACAAGGATGTCACGAGCTCGAATGAGCAGGAAAGGAGTTTCGATGTTTAAAGTGAGTTGGTATTGTCGTCAGTATCACCTGAGATTGGTGTTTTGTGAAAAAGACTTTGCATCCTGGTTAAGGATTCTTGATTGCTTTTCAGCGTTAGTGCGACCGGTGATTTGTATGTGCGGACCCGTTATTCATTTCGGAAGGTTGTGGGAGCGTGTCCCACAAGAAGATTGTATAAGTGTGACATGTAGTCACTTGATTGATTAAAGATTTAAACCAAGTATGAGGATTGTGGTAATATCATTAATTTGAGAATTTATGCCTGGAGGGCACTCTGTTTCTTGGGTTATGGATTGTGGAGTTTTGCTCCAATTATGAGGGTTTTTCTTATGTGTTATGAGAAAAGGGGAGTTATTATGTACCTTTGAAAGGTTATTAACCTAATTGGTGCAATCAGAAATCGGCTTGAGATCAGTGGATTGATTTAAATGTGAACAAGGGCTTTATATCAGGCCAGATGTCTTCATCTCAGTAATACACTCCTTATGGAAGGGAGTCATGGTGTTATTTCGTTGTCAGCTATTTCATGTAATGATGTATTGCGTCGTTCGAGTTGTGAGACGGCTTGGTGAATTTCTTATGTGTTGAGGTTCTGAATAGAGATGAGGTTATATGAGCAGGATGGCTCTCGAGATTCAGATCATATATCGCACTTCAGTTGTGCTTGAGTTTGTGGATTATAGTATTATATGTCTCCCCAGGGAATGGTATTATACACTTAGCGTGTTTATGACTGGTATTTAGTATTTTGTTGTAATGAGCAATTTAGCTCGATGTACATCTCCTTATGTGAGTTCCATGTGTGGATCGGGTGGCACGCCGCCATGGGTATGTTATTTGGATTGGGTGGCACGCCGCCATGGTTATGTTGTGTGGATTGGGTGGCATGCTGCCATGGTTATGATTACTCGGATTGGGTTGCGCGCCGCAATAATGTGATGTTTAGTATAGTTCCACATATCTGTTTATTGTGTTATGTTTCCTATTTTCTTAAGGAAGCTCATATTAGTTGTGCGCCCGCGTCGCATGTATGATTCGCGAGCGAGGTAATTGAAATTCCTTTTCAAAGTTCATTTTCCTTTTTGTATCGCATTCTAATTGGTAGCCTATTGGCACATTGTGGCATCATATGAGACTTTTGGTCATATCGGGTTGGCTTATTGCCTGAGCAGTTCGTACTGGGTAAGACGAGATTGTTGGATTTAGGATCAGTGCAATCTGATTATGTGAAATATATTAAGGAGCAAAGATCATTATTTGGTTCATAATGAGGTAATGTTTCTTTCAGAAGTATATACTCAATGATTGGTTGACTCGACAGTTGATTATGAATTTATGCACATCTCTTCCATTGTGGCGGCATTGAAGAGTTAGAGTAAGACCTGTGTATGTCATGAGGTGCAATGAGAGTATCAGATTTGTGGAATTTTGACTAAGTTGCTCAGAAAATGTTATTGTGGTTCGGTGAGTAAAGTGATGCTAGGTGTGAATTCAGAAAACTTATGCAGCCATGTTTGGGTACAGCATGTAGTGATTGATATGGTGATCTTATGTTGGAAACAGGTCGGGCATAGAATTCCGGATGTTGGAATTGGGATCTAAGGCTTATTTGCTTGAATAAAAGGGAATATCTTCAGAATTGATCGAGCTGATGTGCTCAATTGAGTTGTGGTAGCACGGGAAGGTGCATGAGAAGTTAAACAGTGATTTTAGACGACTTCAGTGTAGTTCTCAGCACGTTCGAGGACGAACGTATGTTTAAGTGGGAGAGAGTGTAACGACCCGACCGGTTATTTTGAGCACTAGCACATCGTTAAGCAGTCTGAGGCCATGAACAACTTCATTTTAGGTATACTTGTACGCGTGGTCGGAATTAAGTTTCTGGAAGTACAGAGTTGATTTGGAAAGAGAATTCTCATTTCGGAAGCTTAAAGTTGAAAGAATTAAGTAGGATTTTAACTTTGAGTAAACGACCTCGGAATCGGGATCTGAAGGTTCCAGCAGGTTCGTATGATAATTTCGGACTTGGGCATATGCCCGGATCGCGTTTTGGATGAACTGGGAGCGTTTTGGCGCCTATTGTGGAAAGTAGCATTTTGAAAGAAATTTCATAAGTTTGGATTGAAGTGCATTTTTGTGATATCGATGTCCGTTTGGGATTCCAAGTCTGGGAGGAGCTCCGTATTTTGATTCTGGAGTTGAGAGCGCGATCGGAAGTGAATTCAAAGGTCCGTAGGTCATTTTGCAGCCATTTGGCTAAAGATAGAAATTTGAAGGTTTTTGAGAAGTTTGACCGGAAGTGAACTTTTTGATATCGGGGTCGGAATCCGATTAAAAAAGTTGAAGTAGGTCTGTAATGTCGAATATTAATTGTGTGCAAAATTTAAGGTCAATCGGACGTGATTTGGTAGCTTAAAGCATTGAAAGTACAAGTTGGAACTTCTAAATTTCATAAAGCTTGGATTGGGGCTTGATTCATGATTTTAGCATTGTTTGATGTGATTTTAGGCCTCGAACAAGTCCTTAATGTGTTTTGGGACTGGTTGGTGTGATTGGTTGGGGTCCCGGGGGCCTCGGGTGTATTTCGGGTTGTATTGCGCTCTTAGTTGATGTTTCAACGTCGTTTCTTTGGACATAGAAAGGTTTCATCTTAAGTTTCTTTGGAAATAGAGGGGTTTTGTCAAGACCCTAGTTCACCAATTGTGAACACGTCATGACGGCACCTAGTATTCGCGACCAGATAAGCCTAACACATTGCGGAAATAATAACAATTGCTAAATTTATGATCAAAACTAAATAACAGGAATAATGTATACAGTTGCCGCCTGGCACATACACTTTAATACCAAACACTGAAGTAACCTCCAAGAC